>CAOJBJ011373477.1:0-10588 GCA_948291685.1 Euphorbia celastroides | reverse complement strand
TCTTTTAAGAATATTATGGCACCTGTTTTTCTTTCTAAATAAATCATGCCTCAAGATATTCAAAGATTTGCTTTCTCCCTCCATTATGCACTCTCTTTCATGTCATATTATTTTTTTCTATTATATATGTCCACAATAAAGACAATGCATATCTGATACATTTTCTAAGAGTTGTTAACATTTTCACATATAACGAAAAACAATGCATTACAATCTGCCAGTAACTGTTTTATAAGGCATATCTTGCGGTTTTTAAATATATATTGAATTACCACAGACCTTTTTACCGGAAAAAATTTTAGACCCTATTTTAAAAATTGTCAGAATTACGTAGTATGTTTTTTAACTTTAAGCTATAAATAATTCACTAAAAAGTAGGATAGAACTATGTATTTACACGGTTATGTTGTATGTTTCATTTGCATATATAAAAATTCAAGTCAAATATAACTTTAGCTATTTGAATTTGGTAATTTTACTGACTGCCTCCTAGACCTGTTTATCGGGTGGATCCGGTCGGATTTAATCGAGTTTTTGACTAAAAACGTCAATCCAAGCCCAGCCCAGTCCATTTTTAAAATTTTCGGGTTCGGGTTGGGTTCATGTCCGGTCTAGAAAGTCATTACTAAGCCCAGCCCAAAACCCAAATATTTTTATTTTTGAAATATTTTTAAATAAATAAAAAATAATAAATATGAACATTAAGTACATATGTTTTTATTTTACATATAATATCATTATATATTTAACATTTTCATTTAGAGTGTATTTTTTGATGGTAAAATTTAAAATCTAATATATTAAAACATAAGTATATAAAATAATGATTAAATATAATATATAAATATATATAATAAATAAAATTATTATTAGAAAAATTGTTGTGAACGTCCTTTTTTTAACCCTTGTAATTGTTTTTGTCCTATTTTTCTTTGTATTTCTTTTTGTCCTTTTTGTCCCACTCATATTTATTTTTGTCCTTTATTTTCTCTTTTACATTTATTTTTGTTTTTTCTCATTAGTATACTATAGTTAGTATACCAGTATACTGGATAGTATATCAAGTTTACTTTTTCAAATTTGACCGGAATCTCGCCGGACCGCCGTCCCCGCTGCCAAATCTCACCGTTGACTTTTTTCTGGCGAATACCAATTTCAGTATTCAGTATACGGGGTATGTTGTTTAAGATCTTGCTGGAATCTCACCGAACCGCCGCCGAGATTGCAGTCGAGTCCGCCGTCGAGACAAACCCGTCGTTCAAACCCAAATCTCGCCGGAAAACTAAAAACAAAGGCAGAAACAAAGAAAATCAGTCCAATCTCGCCGGAAAATCACATTAACAAGCCATCAAAACTTGAAAATCAAACAAAACGAAACTAAAGCCAGATCTGGCGTTTTTCCCGGCGGCGGAATGTGGATCTGAGGTCGAGGTTAGTGTGATCTGTGGAAGACGACAACGAAGGCGGTGAGATCTGCGGTTCTCTGGTTATGACGACGAGTTTTCGTGAAAATTCGGCGACGAGCTTCGTTCTAACGCCGGCGTCGGGATCTGATGGAGAAAGTGGCGTCGGCTGCGGATCTGAGGGTGAAACTCTTGACGGCGGCGGTCTGAGGATGAGATCGACTCGACGGCAGCGGATCTGAGAGTGAAACTCTTAGCGACGGCGGATCTAAGGGTAACGACGGCGATGACAGTCGGTCAGAGGCGGGACGGCAACGTCGAAAGCAGAACGGCGGTGGGACTTCGGGTGATGGGGGAGGCGGCGGCGGCGGGAGGTCAGGGAAAAGGTTGAGAATTTTATGAAACTAGGGTTTTTTAGGACTTTTGTGAAAAAATACAAGAAAAAGGGACATAACATAAAATATAAAAGATATAAGTTAAAATTAAGGGGGATTTTTAAGACATTTCTTTCAAAATCCTTTTTATTTTAGACAGCAAAAGTAGCAAAGTCTCTAACTAGTCCCGCTTAACTAGATTAAAGAATGCTTCTATTTCAAAACAAAATTTATTGGAAAAAGTTGCATTTACCATTGGTGATATCATCTTTTTCAAATCAAAGACACATAACTTAAATTTTGGGCATTTAAAAGCACTGAAAAATTTAAGGATTTTTGTTTTACTTTTTATACTGTTCAATTAAGATCAAGAACATTTAATTTTCATTCTTTTAATTAGTTTAGTTAATGTCTGTGTAGAAAAGTTCAAAATAACACGATATGCTATAAAATGACCTGGTTTGTATAAAATATGGGCAAGTCTAGTTCTGTTCTGATTTATATTTGTTTACTAATATGTTTTCGTTGTTAGCTGTTAGTGCATGTACTTTACTAACCAAAATGTGATTTGTTTTAATTAATTGAGATTACAATAAAAAGTACATAGTACTGAAGTAACTAAAATCAATATAATTTAACATGTTATATTATATTATGTTATGTTATGTTATGTTATTTTGATGGGAATAGTTTTATATATATAATAGTGCGATGTATTACATGATTACATCCACTTCACCTCAATAAGCCTTCCACCATATAGAATAAGGTTTTGCCTCAATATTTTCTTTGTCAAATGACTATTTCAAACTTTCGAAATCAAAATAGAAGAAACTAGCTTGATATGGGTTAAAGACTCACATTTTGCAAAAATAAAATGAATTGTTTATGAGTTAATCTCGTGGAGTAAAATTATAACTAATATCAATGTGTTCATATAACAAGAATTCGATTTCCACACTAGCACTCTGAAATAAATTCCCTAAGCATGTACTAAGTCATATAAAATGAGACGAATCATAGTACTTATTATTGAAAATTAAGTTAATCAACACCAATGGGGAGATTACAGGGTGACTTTATTTTATTTTTTTTACAAAGTACGCAGACTTTGATATTAGATGAGTGGAATCTATCATTTAGTTCAATAGTGAGACGAACAAAGTAATACTTTCTTTGTAAAAGATAAAATTACCTTAATCGATGAACGAAACATTCCCCAAGCCCTGTATATATATACTATATGTGTATATCGGCAATCATAGCTCTACTTGAAGGGAACAAACATGAGCTAAGTTTCTGTATTTGTTGAAGATCAACTACACCATATTATAACTACAAAACATGTTTCACAAACTAAAAAAACGTAAATATAAGCATTTGAAAAGACTTATAAATCATTATTGTTATTGATTTTTGGTCAAGTGGTAGTGTGATACACCTTTCAATGTGTTGGTGGGAGGTCTTGGGTTTGAAACCCAATTTCTTTAAAAATTTACTAATTATTCAAAAAAAAATCGCATACAAACTTGAAACGCTAAAAGTTTGATGCGTATACTGTTATAATTATCATTGTTCCATACTACATTGTTATTATTTAATAACTAATATTTTTATTATTTTTATTTGTATGTCATCAAAATATTATGTATCACGGATAATAGTAGGATTAAGACCCTAATAAATGTTTTTGATGAAAATAAAGATCAAAACGGTGTAGGTTAATATAATAAAGATAGAAGCAAATATAAGAAATTGTGTGTAGGTTAATATAAGTTCAACATATATGTGAATTAGTTCAACATATATGCTTTTGGGTGTAGGTTAATATAATAAAGATAGAAGCAAATATACAAAAAAGAAATTGGCCTAATGTATTTTTTGACCCTCAACTTTTGCCCGTAATTTAGTCTCCAATGTTTGACACCGACCGTTTTAGTTCTTAATTTTTTTTAAATGTGCACATTTGTAGTCCTTTAAATACACAAATCCACTCTCACCCAAGAGAGTAGGTTACACATGTCGTTACATCAACTTCCGTAGCCGGAAAAGTGCACCACGTCAGCTGAAATTGTCGAAAAAATGCCGTCGAAAGTTCGCCATCGTCGAAAGTCTGCTGTCGTTGGAATATTGTCACTGGAAAGTCAGCCACTCTTTCATCAAAGTCAAAGTTATCACGTCAGCTGTCACGCAGAATTGAAGGACTTAGGCAGTGCACTTTTTAAAAGATGAGGGACTAAAACAGCCGGTATGAAACGTTGGGAACTAAAATGGCTTTTCGAACAAACATTAAAGCCTAAATTATGCATTTGACCTAACGAATTGGATAGTGAAAGCAAAATATATAATGGTTTCTTGTTAGATACGTTTGGGAGCTAAAAAATGAGCTAAATTATTAACTAGTATAGTGAAAGAGCTCTAATTTGAACTGTTATTTCAATATTTTTTTGTCAATTTCTGTGTTACGACATTGAAATTGACACGTGTCAGTCCCACATATTTAAATATGTCAATTTTAGTGTTTTAACACATTAGAATTGACCTAGTTTCGGCACATTAAGGTGCCAGAACTATTGTAAAACAATTCTCTCACTCTATGGTGTCGGAATTGTTCAGTTTTTATTTTCTAATTGGCATTGTTTTGATCTTCATTTTCGTCAAAAACATTTATTAGGGCGTGAACCCAATAATATTAATCAGAATAATTACAATTAACACTAAAAATAATTATCTTTGTCAAGTTTCAAGTTAATAATTTTTGTTTTTCCACCCAAACAATCTGGCATGTGTCGGATTTTCGGATCCGATCCAGTTTAATTTTAAACCCAAACAAAATACGGGCTTTCCATTAAGCCCTCTACAGGGGAAAATCGAGCAGTTGAAGTTCCCCTCTGCATATACGACGAACCCATCTCTATGCGGAGGACGTAACAATTTCTTTAGTCTCAAGAAGAAATCCTACACTGAAATTTTCACTTCTCGGGCGACATTTTCCGTCTTTATTTTCCGATCAGGTAATCGTGCTTTCGCACTTTCTTGTATTTCTTATGCCTCGCTACAATCTTATTTTCCATGTCTGTTAGTAGATATGGATCAACAAGAGAGTGAAGGCCGTGCTGCAACTACCAAGCCTGATGACGAGGCGAGTTCGTTTTTCTCGTTTTCTGTTGTTCAATTTATTGCGTTTCTGTTTGGAATTGGAGATGTTTGCTGTTTTTCTAAGATGGACCGTGACTCGAATTTGCGATAAATTGGCGTTGGAGATGTTCTATGTGTCTTATTTGTAAGGTTTGTTTTGTCTCAGGAAGCTGTTGCTCGACTTGAAGAAATTAGGAAATCGATGGAGGCTAAAATTGCTCTTCGCCAAAGCAATTTAAATCCCGAAAGGCCAGGTCTGTAGTGTTGCGAGAATTTTTATTCTAAACCAATTGCTGAAATCGGATAACATATATTGAGTTTGTAATTATTATTGGTAGTGGAAACGTAGGGGTAGATGCTTAATAATTTAAGTTCCTCGACAATGAAAGGAAGGTTGTTTATAGTTCCGATTGCTGTGAAGTAGAATTCTTACATGCTAGCGGGAGGTGAGTTTGTCTGTTGATTCTCATGGATGATTTGAAAACTCGGAGAAAGGGAAAAAGGAATCAGGATGTAAAAGAGTTGAAACCTCCTCTCTGAAATAATGTGGGCAAAAGTTCTGATAGCATTGAAGTAGGCTGCTTACATGCTAGCAGTAGCAGGATGTGAGGCTGTTTCTTCATTTTCTTTGATGATTTGAGAATTCGGAGAAAGGGATGAGAAAAGGTGGTCAGGATTTAGAATAGTTGAAACACCCTCTTTGAAATCATGCTGGCTAATAGCTGCTTCTTTCCTTGTGTAAGGACTTCTTTTCTCCAGCTCTGCTGTCTTATACAGAGGAAATGTCTGGACACATTTGCTTATTTATGTCACTATCTCATGGCTTTGGAAGTTTGTATGGCTATAAGTAAGTATCTTTCAGACAACAACACAACATTACCCCAATGCCAAACAAGGCTCCCGCGCAAGCGGGGTCGGGTGTACGTAGCCTTACCCCTGAGCTAGCAGAGAGGCTGTTTCCAATTGACCTAGAAGTGGAGATGCAACAGTTATCCGTGACTTCACAATAAAAGAAGTTCGGATAGTTTAATGAGCCATTTTGCTTTAGTCCATTATAATCCAAAGCCAAAGAATGGAGAATCTTTGGCCCATCGAAACAACGGACATAAGTAAGTATCTTTCAGAGTAAGGAGAAAATTATGATCTTAATTAGAGAAGAGGGATGAAGTCTACGATATCCTTGGATGGGATAGGAAAGAAAAATAATTCTGAATTTCTGATTAAGTAAGATATAGGTTGGAGATTCGATACATGCTTGGGATTCTAATATATCTGTCTTTAGAGTCAACCAATTCGAGCAATGAAACTTACTTTGATGGGAAACCTTAGTATTTGGCTTTGTTTAATCATCAAATCCCTCTTTCTTGCTCATGTTATGGCTCTGTACCAGTGTATTATAATTTATATCCACTCTTGTTTTCTGTTCCCTTCCTTAGCTTCTCTGGGCTCTGATTGAGTCAATCTAATTGAGTATTAGAATCATTTTCCTGTTTATTTTTCTTATTGAGTAACGTGGTAATTAATTTTGATCACAAAGATATTAATTGAAGACAGTTGGAAGGAAGCCAGTGGCGCTTACAGTACCTGGACGATCTTTCTGGTTGAGACCTCATAATTTGAAATAGTTGGATTTTTAGATATACATCCTAAGTTTATTTTTATAATTTTCTTTTTTTTGGACAAAAGTTGGCCTTTAGAGTAGTACTACGGTATCTCAAATGAGGCCTCTTTTCTATAGCATTTTCACAAATTTCATTCTTGTATAAAAAATTCTGAATTCAGTACATCTTTTAACTCCTTGGATATAAAAACTGCTGTAACTGATCTAGTTTTACCATTCATTCCAGATACGGGATTCCTCAGGACATTGGATTCAAGCATTAAGCGTAACACCGCTGTAATTAAAAAATTAAAGCAAATAAATGAGGAGCAGAGGGAAGGACTAATGGATGAATTGCGGAATGTCAACCTGAGCAAATTTGTTAGTGAAGCTGTGACAGCTATTTGTGATGCCAAGCTTAGATCATCTGACATACAAGCAGTAGTTCAGGTGATTTATGCAATTTTGAACTGGAATTTTCTCTAGTTGCTACTGTTGCTGGGGCATATCCTTTCTAAATAACTAATCGAGCATTTGCTTCCCATAATGTTCATCTGGGTATCGCAGTTGTTGTTGATAATGATGTCCTACTTCTTGTTTGTTCCTCTCTGACCTATTATTATCTAAAACTTTGGCATTATGCTCATTACATATTGTATTTGTACTTGTAAGTTAATGAAAAATTTAACAGCGAAATAATAATATTTTGGCTAAAGCTCTAGCCGGACTGTGTTTGTTTGAACTTCATTTGTTGGTGGTCTATATTTGGTATGCTGGATGGACTCTCTTAACATGTAGTGAGTATGCTGGTGGATATTACCCTTTTGATATAGCACTTAGTGATCTTTCTTTATTAGATTTTTTTATTGAACTGCATTTTTATTTTCAGTTTGGACTGATTTGCATTTTCTTTTTGGAGGAATATGGCTTTGAGATACATGATGGTTTACTTGTGGTGTATTGTTCCATTGTTTACTTTTCTTTTCTGAGGTGTATATTTAGTTAACAATTCTTTCTAGTATTATTACGAAATTTCTCAGTGAGATACATGGGATTTAAATTAGCTGTGGTTGTTAAAATGAAGTATGCATGTTTTTTGTTAATGTAATGAAGAGTGGATTTTTTTTTTGCTTAATGAAGCCTATGAGGGTACAGTGGTAGTAGTTTTCTGCTTTGCTCTGTCCTTACTTTTTTATATTTGGTAAAGGTCTGTTCGTTACTTCATCAAAGGTACAAGGACTTCTCCCCAAGTCTTATACAGGGGCTTTTGAAGGTCTTTTTTCCTGGAAAATCAGGGGAAGACTTGGATGCTGACAAAAATTCCAAGGCTATGAAGAAGCGGAGTACATTGAAACTGATTTTGGAACTTTTCTTTGTTGGAGTTATAGAAGACAGCAGTATTTTCATCAACATCATCAAGGATCTTACTAGTGTGGAACACTTGAAGGATAGGGATGCCACTCAAACAAATCTGACTCTCCTTGCTAGTTTTGCTCGGAAAGGAAGGATCTTCTTGGAGCTTCCTCTCTCTGGTCAAGAAGTCCATGAAGAGGTGTGACAGTTTTGTCAATTATATGCTTTAATTCTTTCTTAGAATCATATTAGTGGTGAATTTTTTTTTTGAGGTTTTATATTCTTGGTTTCTTTTTGTCAGCTGGTTCTGTTTTTGAAAGGTTAGATTAACTTGTTGATTCAGCAGTTCTTCTACTTGTGCTGGATACCTTGAGGCTGTGACTTGACATATTTAACTTGAATTTTTTAAATAGTCCTTAATTCTTTCTTTTATACCTTCTTTTAGTCATTATTTACTGGTATCCTAATTTGTTTTTCTTCATTTCTCTTTGAAGTGTTGGCAAAATGGCATCTTTTATGAGTTTGATATTAAGTATGTATGGGAAAGTGTTTCATCAATTATATATAGACATGTATTGGTTACATTTATTCTCCTTGTTTGTACTATAATATCATTTTACTGTAGTTGATATGTCCTTATTTCACAACTCTGATGTTTGGTGATATTCTTAACACACTTCTGTATACTGTTTTCATTTTTTTAAAATCTGACTGCATTAATTTGATTATGTTTACTTGATTCGATTTGTTGCTTATATCATTTTGTCACAGTTTTACAAGGATCTTAATATCACAGCAGATCAAAAGAAACTATTCAAAAAGGCATTCAATACATATTTTGATGCTGTGTCAGAACTACTTCGGTCTGAGCACTCTGTAAGTGTCTTTGTTCCTGTTCGACATGATTCTAATCTATGTACGCACGCAAATCTTCTGTGCTTTAAATTATTGTTGAGCTGGAGTATTCTATTATTTGTAACTTCTTTAATTTTTTTCCGCTGATTTAGTCAGAATGATTATTTTGTAGTCCCTTCGCCAAATGGAGCATGAGAATGCAAAGATTCTGAATGCTAAAGGAGAGCTCAGTGATGACAATGTTTCAAATTATGAAAAACTTAGGAAATCTTATGACCATTTGTATCGCAACGTCTCCTCGTAAGTTTTATTTTCTAATCGTTATTGCTTTTCTTGCATCTGATCCGTTGGTGACTGGATACTCTGTCATGTCCCGCAAAGGGTTTCATTTTGCAGAAGTTAAAGGATACCCCTATATTGTTGTCACTTAGTCGTGCTCCCTTTTCCCATGCCACTCTGTCTTTGCAACCTAAAGAACAATACTTCATTTCATTGTTTGTCTTTGATTTCTATTAACTGATTTTAGATATGGGTTATTTGTGCTGTATGATTGGAAAACATAACATGCTAGAAAATTATTTGTTGAAAAAAATAATCTCTTCATAGTCTTTCAAGTTTGTAGAATTGTATGCAGAAATTGTGGATACGATGGCTGTAAATTTACGTCTTTTTATCTGCAGTTTGGCCGAGGCCCTTGATATGCAACCTCCAGTGATGCCTGAGGATGGCCACACAACAAGGGTTACTTCTGGAGAGGATACTTCATCCCCTGCTTCTGGAAAAGATACATCTGTTCTTGAAGCCTTGTGGGATGATGAAGATACAAAAGCATTTTATGAATGTTTGCCAGATCTCAGGTATGTTGGAGTTGTAAAGTTATGTACGAATGTCTGTACTGAAGAAAATAGCCTCTTTAAACGTTTTTTGATTTAATTTGAAAGTATTTTTATGGTTGCCAAATGTTTTTTTCCAGAGCGTTTGTTCCTGCTGTATTATTGGGAGAAACAGATCCAAAAGCTAACGAACAATCTTCAAAGAATCAAGAGCAGCCCAGTGTAAGGACCACAAACCCTGAATCTAGTTACATATATAGGTTATAGTTAGAAAATTCTTTTGCTGAAGTCTCAAGTATGCTCTTTTTTTTTTTTGGTGTAAGGATACCTTGCATTAGTGAAAGTTATTATGTGGGATTTGTATCAATTTCTTCTTGTTACTGAGTAGAGCTGCTTGAGGAAAATCATGTTCCTTTATGCACTAGAAAGATGGTTCTGTGTTTCTCTTTACTATTGTTGTTTGTTTTTTTTTTGTGAAGGAACTGGTACCTGAATCAGACCAGGGCCAGCCTAGTCAAGATATGTCTGAGGCTTTTGCGGACTCTGGTGCTTTGCAAGAAGGAAAAAGCCTTGAGAAAGGGAAGGACAAGGAAGAAAAAGAGAAAGAAAAATTGAAAGATTCAGAAAAGGAGAGAGGTAAAGAGAAGGATGCTGAAAGAAAAGGAGATATTGGAAAGGAGAAACTCAAAGGTGTTGAAGGGACAAACTTAGATGCTTTGCTGCAGAGGCTTCCTGGTTGTGTCAGCCGTGATCTTATTGATCAATTGACTGTATATTTTCTGTTGCCTCTCTTACAATTGCGCTTGAAATTATTGCAATTCAGGATTTTGCTCCTACTCTACAATGAAATTCATACTTTTATATCTGTGAACTTTTTTTCAGGTTGAGTTCTGTTATTTGAATTCAAAGGCAAATAGGAAGAAGCTTGTGAGGGCATTGTTTAATGTACCCAGGACTTCCTTAGAACTGCTTCCATACTACTCACGGATGGTTGCCACGCTAGCAACCTGTATGAAGGATGTCTCTTCCATG
>CAOJBJ011371947.1:0-12722 GCA_948291685.1 Euphorbia celastroides | reverse complement strand
GGAGTTTGAACCATTACCTCCACTGAATCACCTTCATGAGCATCAGTACTTCCAACCGGAGAGATGGAATTTCGAACATCTGTACGAGCAGCATCTACTCTGTTCTCAACCAATGGAACGGAACCAGGTTTGTCAGCTTTCCCATCCCCCTTATCAATATTGACAATAGAGGCATATGTCCTCTCATCTCCAGGCGAAGGGCGAAATGAGGTCTTCACTTTCGAAACTGGTCTATTTCGTCTTGTAACAGGTATAGGATTCAGAGGCTGCGAAAATCTAGCAACAAAAGCCCTCAATCTGATTACTCCGATACAAACTGCATTCAATCTATATAGAACGTCATGTAGTGGAATTGCGCCATCAACGGTAATAAACCCAAAGTTCAGGTTCTTTCTGTTACGCTTTTTAGCTACATACACCCATCCTAAAACTCCATACTTCTTGAAAATTGCTTTCATCGAATTGTTGTTGTAACCGTTAGGGAAATTCTCAAAATAAATTTTCCGATTAGGATTCCTAGGGTTGAGAGACTGAACCTGCGATTTCAGTTGGCTGGTTGAATGAATCCCTGTTTGCAACTGCCTGCGAATCTGCCTTCTGGCGAGTGAATTGACGGCGCGATGGTTTGGCGAGAGAGGATGGTGGTGACGCTCCATTGTCCTTTTTCTGAAGCTTCTTGTTTGTAAGTAGCTTGACATAAACATGAAATATTAATATTTCATAAAACATAAATATGAAATATTTTTTTATGGAATAATGACGCAGAAGTAATTTCACTTCGATCAAGATACTCCAAGTGCAAAGATTCTATCACAGATTCTCTGATAATACCTTAAAGTTATGCTGATTCTTGAATTACTAAAATCACCACCAGGATAGAGCTCGAGCACATTGGCTCCCATATAATTAGATGGTCATGGTTGTTTGCTCAATGATTTCGGGCTCGTTAATCACAAAAGGAAGGTCTTTTATCAGACCTGTCGATCACCAAATAATCATGATCTTGCACTTCTGCACCAAAATAATTTTGTGCAGAGTTCGTCTATGAAATAGAAAACACAACAGAGTGAAAATGCTACGTGGTTGCTGTTCAATTGTTAATAATTTTAGCTTTGCAATTACTTTAGAAATCCATCTTTATCTATAAGTTAAGTTTTCTAGGATTGTTTAAGTTCTCAAGCCTTGATACGAACAGTAACAGAACACTGCTGAATTGTTGGCTGTCATTAAAGAAGACCGAGGGATGGATTTTGTTTTAAGTTAATTTGGAAAATGGTCAACCAGCTAGGGATGCCCAGATATGTGAAATGTATGCCTTTCGTACTTATTGTGTAGGAAAATCAAAGATTATTATTTGGTTTCCCTAGTTGTATGATTCTATTTCCTAATCTGTTCATTTACAGCCTTATTTTAGGATATTTGTATAGCTGTTTTTCCTTTTATATTGGAGCTGATTGCTCCCATATTTATTGTAAATCTGCTGTATATAGTCAGCTTTATTGTTCAATGAAAATCATCACATTCCAGAATACTTTTCTAATTCCTTTTATGGTATCAGAGCAGTTTTAGATCCTAACTGTTCTTTTTTTCTATATCCCTTTGTTTTCTCTAATCATGGATAAAAACAACATATTTGTTGAATCGTCAAAAACAGATTCCACTGATCCCTATTCCACTGATCCCTTTGATCATCCCGGAATGATCTTAGTCTCAAAAACTCTCAATGGAGAAAACTATCCCGGTTGGAAAAGAGCCATGCCACTAGCTTTGAATTCCAAGAACAAACTTGGCTTCGTTGATGGATCTTATGAACCCCCATCAAAAACAGATTCTCCTGATTCATATGGTTCGTGGTCTCGATGCAACGACATGGTCCATTCTTGGATCATGAACACTCTAGAACCTGAAATTGCTGATAGCGTCATCTATTATTCAACTGCTCATGAGGTATGGGAAGATCTGTGTGAACGCTTCTCGCAAGGTAATGAACCTCGTATTTTTGAACTTCAACAAAGCATTACATCTCTAAAACAAGGGAAACTATCTGTTTCTACATATTACACTAAGCTAAAAGGTCTGTGGGATGAGTTAACCATGTATTCTAATTCGCATGAAGGAGTACCAAATGAACAACAGAAATTAATGCAGTTTCTAATGGGATTGAATGATACTTACACTGCCATTCGAAGTCAAATTTTGCTGCAGAAACCTTTACCCACTGTTCGTCAATCGTATGCCTCGATTACTCAAGCTGAGAAGCAGCTACAGATCATATCAACAGCAAATGAATCAGTGGCAGCCATGGCAGTCCAAAGTAATTTCAAAAAACAACATCAACCTTCTCATAATGGGGACACAAACCATTCCAATGGCCACAATAAGAAATGGACCTCTAAAAGCAGAGGACGATCAGGAGGAAGGCGTGGCCAAGGAAGAGGAGATCGTTCTTTCGGTGGTGGTAGAGGACGCCCTTTTTGTACAAACTGTGAAGATTATGGCCATTGGGTTGATACGTGTTATGAAATACATGATTACCCACCTAATCATTTCAACAAAACTCAACAAAAACTGTAAGTGTGACTCCATCTGATGAAGAAGAAATTATTACCATACCTAAATCTCTTTTGGACCAGCTCTATTCCCAATTGCAGAATCATGAAGCTAAACTTGATTCAACCTCTAATTCCAAAGCTAATGCAGTAGCCAAAACAGGTTTGTCAAAAACAATTTCTCAACAATGGTTTATTGATAGTGGTGCAACTCATCATACTGTTTCTTCTCAATTACCCAATAGAAATTGTTCATTATCGCCTATATTGTTGCCAAGTGAAGACAAAATCAAGATTGTAGCTACATGATTAGTGCCACTAAACTCTAAATATATTTTGCATAATGTGTTATCTGTTCCTACATTCAGAGTGGATTTAATGTCTGTGAGTCATTTGACAAGAGGATTAAATTGATCTGTAACATTTTTCCCACATTGGTGTATTTTAAAGGATCTGGCTACGAGGAGGATGATTGGCTTGGGTAAACAACAGAGTGGTCTATATTATTTGGTGACAATGGCAGCGGACAAAGATGAACATAAATCAAACAAAATTGTAAGCCACCCAAAATGTAACCTTGTCACTTTATCCACTGATCTTTGGCAGAACCATTTGGGACATATCTTTCCTTTACGGCTGGGTTATCTTGCTAAAGTTTTTCTAAATATTCCCATTGAGTCAAATAGAGTTTGCCATATTTGTCCTTTGACAAAGTCATTTATCTTTTGAGAAAAGTTACATTTCCTCTATTCAACCATTTGAAATTATCCATTGTGATATTTGGGGTCGATATAATCAAAAATCCATTTCTGGTGATCAATATTTTCTTACTATTGTTGATGATTATACTCGTTTTACATGGATATTTTTTATGAAACACAAAGATGAAACTCAAACCATATTGAGATGCTTTTTTAGCTATGTTCTTACTCAATTTGGGATACGCATCAAAACCTTTCGCAGTAATAATGGCATGGAGTTTCAATCTCTTCGAAACTTTTTTCGGGATAATGGCATTATTTTTCAACTTTTACTCCCCAACAAAATGGGGTAGTGGAACGCAAACATCGCCACATCCTTCAAGTTGCTCGAGCTTTAAAATTTCAAGCCAACTTGCCTTCCAAATTTTGGGGAGAATGTGCCCTCACCGCTGTCTATATTATCAATCGTATACCTTCACCGCTTCTCTCTTTCAAAACTCCATATGAACTTCTCCATAAAAAATCTCCATCTTTTTCTCACCTTCGCGTGTTTGGATGTCTTGCATATGCCACCAATGTCACAATTTCTCATAAATTTGACACTAGAGCCATTCCATCCATTTTCATTGGATACCCTCTAGACCAGAAAGCATACAAGTTATACAACCTTCAAACACATAGGATCTTCACTAGTCGAGATGTCAAATTTTATGAGAATATATTCCCTTATTCACAAGATCAAAATTCCTTCACAATACCCCAAACACAAAATCATATCAGAAGTCCACTTCCTCTTATTCCACCCACACTAGATGTCCCATTCAAAACCAGTGACCAAGAAAGAGAATCACCAACTCTAGCTCCTTCCATTACAATTCGCCCACCAATACACAACACATATTCTCGTCGACTTCCACTCCACAACAACACTATTCAACCAGCCCCAAATCAAATACCCATTCTTTCACCCTCACCTAATTCAACAGACCAGCAACATTCCTCACCAAACCATATTGACCTTGCTCAGCCTCAATCCCCTGTTGTTCGACGTTCCTCTCGTGCTACAGTGCTACCATCTAAGCTTCGCAATTTTGTGTGCTCTGTTGTTCAACCTGACCAATCGAATCCTCTATTGCCCGATTCTGCAAAAGGTACACGTTATCCCCTTAGCAATTATGTCTCTTATCATCATTGCTCATCCATTCACAAATCCTTTATGGCTAATTTGGAATCTGAGGTTGAACCTATAACATACTCAGAGGCAGCCAATAATCCAAATTGGCAAAACGCAATGTAAGAAGAGTTGAGAGCACTTGCAGAAAATGGGACCTGGACCATTACACCTCTTCCAAACCACAAAGTCCCAATTGGTTGTCGTTGGGTTTTCAAAATCAAACGGAGATCAGATGGCTCAATCGAAAGATATAAAGCCCGTCTGGTTGCAAAGGGTTACACTCAGTTGGAGGGAGTTGATTTTCATGAAACTTTTTCTCCTACCGCCAAGATAATTACGATTTGATGTCTGATAGTTGTTGCTTCAGCAAAAGGTTGGCCTTTGTATCATCTTGATGTCAATAATGCATTCCTCCATGGAAATCTTGATGAGGAAGTCTACATGATACTACCTCCTGGGCTCCGGCGACAAGGGGAGCGTCAATTAGTTTGTCGCCTTCACAAATCATTGTACGGTTTGAAACAGGCATCTCAACAATGGTTCACAAAATTTACAGAAGCTATTTGTTCAGCTGGTTTTATTCAATCCAAAGCAGATTATTCCCTCTTCACAAAACAAAATGGGAATTCTTTCACTGCCCTTTTGATTTATGTGAATGATATTTTAGTTACTGGGAATAATTCCAAAAGCATATCTGATGTGAAAAATTTCTTGGATACCAAATTCCGCCTCAAAGATCTAGGTACCTTGAAATACTTTTTGGGTATTGAAGTATCTAAGTCTAAAATAGGTATCAATTTATCTCAAAGGAAATATGCTTTTGAAATTATTAAAGATGCCGGTTTGTTAGGTGCTGCCCTGTTGAAACTCCTGTGGAGCGTGGCTTGAAATTGAGTGAGAATAGTGCTCTACTTCATGACCCTGAAAAATACAGAAGGCTTGTTAACAGACTGATTTATCTCACAGTTTCAAGGCCAGACATCACCTGTACAGTCCATGTTTTGAGTAGATTTATGCATCAGCCTCGAAAAGAACATTGGGGGCAGCTTTGCGAGTTGTGCGCTACTTGAAAGGATCTCCGGGTCAAGGTCTTTTTTTTCTCCTCAACAAATAACTTAAGATTAAAAGCTTATTCTGATTTAGATTGGGCTGGATGTCCGCTCACTAGAAGATTGATGACCAGATATTGTGTGTTCTTCGGTGATTCTTTAATATCATGGAGGTCAAAACGGCAGAAAACAATTTCTTTGTCATCTGCAGAAGCTGAATATCAAGCAATGACAGGAGTTTGTTGCGAACTGACATGGTTGCGCCATCTTCTTAATGATTTAGGAATTTCTCACAAAGAGTCTGCTTTCTTATATTGTGATAACCGAGCTGCTTTACATATTACTGACAATCCCGTTTTTCATGAATGCACAAGACATATTGAAATGGACTGTCACTATGTGAGAGATAAAATTCAAGAAGGGACTGTTGAAACGAAGTTTGTTAGATCAGAAGATCAACTAGCAAATGTTCTGACAAAAGCATTGGGCAAAGATATGTTCATTCCTATGATTCGCAAGTTGGGAGTTCAAGATATCCACTCTCCAACTTGAGGGGGAGTGTAGGAAAATCAAAGATTATTATTTGGTTTCCCTAATTGTATGATTCTATTTCCCAATCTGTTCATTTACAGCCTTATTTTAGGATATTTGTATAGCTGTTTTTCCTTTTATATTGGAGCTGATTTCTCCCATATTTATTGTAAATCTGCTGTATATAGTCAGCTTTATTGTTCAATGAAAATCATCACATTCCAGAATACTATTCCTTTCATCTTGCAAGCGGTTTTTGGTTTATGATTCATTTGTATAATTCAAAAGGAGTTCAAAACAGAGTTTCTTGTGCATTTTTTCAATTCACTCTTTTTACTAATTGCTTTCTTCTGTTTCACTAATTCAATCTGTGATTGAAAATGCGATATTAGATAAGTTCTTATATAGAGACAATATATACATCTTGATATTATTGGTAACACGTTAGGAGCAGTTATGTTTCTACTTCACCTGAAAACCGACTGAGATTGACTATGTAGCAAAAATAATAAGCTTGTATACATAGAAAAGTCAATTGTAACAGGCACATTTTTCGAATCAACTAACAAAATTTGTCCAATTTCTAATCGAGAGGCATTAGAACAATCAAACGGTCAACTACACACACAGTACCGACAGATCACATTAAAATGAGAAAAACACTAAAATGATCAACTTTAAAATGAAAGAGGCTACAAAAGCAATTGTTGATTCTGCCTATAGAACAACTCTACCATGACATGTTGAGAAAACTTCTGAATGCTCGATATTTTTCGTGAAACTTCACAAACAGAACTTCACTATCTTCTCGAATAAGAATTCAACATAGCAGAGCACAATCTCCCAACCAACACTCATTAATTTGCTTGGCAAACATGCATGTTTGATCCCCAATAGTTCTCCACAATTCCTCATTACTAATCAAAGACATAGTTGTTTTTATTTACAAGGCTTAGGATAAGGAAGCTCGATATAAACGTCAACGACAATAAATCAATTATATTTCATTTTTTAGTTACCTTATAAAGATGTTTTAGCTTTAGGTTTTGTATTTTGATGACTAATTTCTCTAGCGCATAGGATTTGCAAAGGTCAGAAGCATAGAACTTGATCTCAAATTCAACTAAAATTGCTCATATAATTGATAGATAAAAAAAGTCATATTTTAACTGAGCTGAATTGTCTCCTCAACTTTAGCTTCTTGACCTACTGAAGCTCCGGTAGAATCTCTTTAACGCTCGTTTATATAAATCTCTACCTCAAGAGTAGCAGAAGCTAAAGACTGCGAATTCACTACTTTTGTAGGCCCATTAAGATACAAATTATACAAAATTTCTAATTCATTGAGCTTTGGACGTGAAATTTTTTCTGGAAATGTGAAGATTTTCCAACACCAGTTTTTTCCTAAAAATTAGAAGCAGCAACAAAATCAGCCTCTGATGCAAACCGCATTGTATTACACACTCTAATTTTCTTATTGTCCAAAGTATGATATGCATAAAATCCAGTGAGACGTAATTTGTCAATGTTTGGATGCGATACTTCAATATCATGAGCACGAAGTCTCGGTAACAACAATTTTCATAGAAATTTAGAAAATTAAGGATTCTAGTAATGGAATATAAAATTTTTTATGGCATGATCAGAAAACTCACACCAGCTAGCACTGAATTTCTTAAGATGTTTCAAGTTTACGGTTTCATCATTAGCACAACTCAACATAGGGCTAAGAAGCAGAAGCAAGTGCTAACAAACTAGTGGCAAAGGGAGATCTAGAAGCAAAACATGTGGCAATCATACAAGTGAAGGTGGAATATCCATATGGACCTTTGGCAATATATTTTGATTTTTCGTTAAGCATATATATCTAATGCAGTTGGTTTGTTTGGAAATTTTAGTGGGTTGTGTCAATAGTCAACTGAGATTATTTGAATAAGTATTATTAGATTTTTTAAAATATTATACGCTTGGATTATATTTGCACCAACTTGATGTTTTTGTGATTTGAATATGGTTTAAATAAGTAGTTGATGTGTTTCAATTGAATTTTATGGTGATTGTGAGTTGTAATTAAATTACATATTATTTGACCTAGTTAGAATGTTTTTCTGTCTTTGGGCCTTTAAGCCTTGTTACATGTCAAAAACAGAAAAATAAAAAAAAAATTAAGAATAATCTTTACATGACCCCTACAACACTTTTTACATTTGCACTCCAACTCTTTAAACAACTATCAAAAACTTCAATCAAAACCTGAGCTGCCTTTCATAAATAAAGGCTTCTCTTTGATTCATTTTGTACAACTGAACAAAGAGATAAATAGGAAAAAATAGAGTAAATGGTGATGTAGTCATTCCACCTGAAATTTGATGTTTTCCGATTTTGATTTCCTTTAATGAACACCTTTTCCTTTGTTTTTCCACATAGAGTAATTTATATACTCTTGTTGATTATTGTGTTCAATACTTTAATAAAATACACCACATGCTAGTTAGAGGTCTATTTTCCTCGTTATAATATCTGAATTCAAACCAGTTGTCTTATCACAATCTGAAGAAACAATCACAATAGACAGAGATCATTCAAATGAGCTGCAATGGAAAAACATCTGAAGTTTGAGGGAATTCACGAGTAATTAGTAATCTATGGCTTGGTTGGAGTCGGGAATTTTACAGGTACTTTTCTTCAGATTAAAGTGAATTTAGTTGGTTATGATCCTTTAGACTTTTCTTCATCGGCTTCTTTGTTGCTCTCTTCTTACAAGAGCATTTGCACCTTGGATGGTACTATATTTTTTCTTTTTCTTGTGATGAAATTTTAAATGGAACATATTTTCATGCTACTGTGGTTGCAGCTTGATAGGATCGGCCATCATAGTTCTTGAACTCTACATGGTGCTCTGGGCGCAGGGTAGAGAGCTCGAGCAAAGGGCAGCGCTTGAGCAGCAACAGCATGACCTACCATAACAGTGGCAATGGGTGTTGCTAGACATCTGTGCCTACACAAATTTGCAATCTATGGCTTGGTTGGAGTTGGAAATCATAGATAATGTAATAATGACTATGTAAAAACACGATGAGTTCGTATGAATAGAAAAGTCCACTAGCAGGCGAACTTTTTAAAAATCATAATAATGAAATTCGTGATCAAGAACATGAGAAAACAATCAAATGGTAAGCTTGTAAAAGAGCAATTGTTTATTTTGAAGTGTATTGTGCAATCAAAGTATTTTAGTCGAATGGTCGTAGCATGAATCATCATATCTCTACAGTTACACAAAAACCGTTGAGATAAAATGTACCCTTGCATTTTGAAGACATAAAGACAAGGATTTGTCAAATTGTGTACCAGTAGCTTGTGAACCAAATCTACCAAATGGTGATCGCAACTGAAACCACAGATCCGGCGTATAGCTTCTTCCGAGTTTGAATCTAACTTAGCACATTTTTAATGCCTCAAACTAGGAACATTGACACGATGAGACTTAGTAAGAAAGTCTAGAAAATTATATGACCAAAAAATCAGATTAAAATACACCGGTGTAGAGAACTTCAGACAAGATTAAAAAAAGAACTTTAGAATCTAATTTCACATGGTATCATACCTGAAGACTCATAGCTTATTTTCTTAAGATATGAACAACAATCGTAAACTTACAGGATAACGTCCGTTGGCATTCCTTCGTGGATTTCCACTTATAGGCATGTTGCAAAATCAGCACAAGTTCATTTAATTTGGCAATTAACAATATCAATAAACTTTGAAACAAAAGATCCTTGGATATTACTCTTACCCAGTTAAACCAGATTTCAGCTCCTTTACATGTTGAAGAAATGGTAGAAAGTCCTTAATTACACTTAGCAGTTCCAAAGGCGGCGGATCAAACAAGATAAAGCATTACAGAAATTATAAACACACTTCTACACGACATTGACACAGGAAGAATGCCTTGGAAAACTTGATAATTTCTTAGAAAATCCAGTCACAAAATCTTCTCTAACTTTTTAAAACAACGATCATCTTCTCCAACACTCTTGCATTCTTCAATAAAAACTCAATGAATTCGAAAACAAGCAACTAAGACCAGTTATATTAACAGTCTTCAAATGTGAAGACAAACAACTAACTAAGACCAGCGTAGCCATAGGAATTCCAGTAGTCATGGAGTTCTTTATCCCATGTATCCTGAAGAGAATAGGTTAGTCCAGAAACCGGAGTGAACAATGATAGGAACAATATCTCGAGAAGCTCAACAATTTCTGAGAACGGTCTCATGCAAATATCTCGAGAAGCTCAACAATTTCTGAGAACGGTGTCATGCAAGCCAATTATCTCCACGGTCTAATGCCCGTGCTCTTTACTAGAAACTAGCGTTAGATTTACTAGAAACTAATGCCCGTTCTCGACTTTGTTGAGTTTCTATTGGAGAAAGCAAGAGTGTTGGGAAAGATTGTCATTGAACTGGGAGATTATGGTTCTGAATTTGTTTTTGAAGTGTCTCAAAACTGTCTTGAACTTTTGCATTCTTGAAAGCCTGGTGTGTGGGAATATGTTAAGTTTAAAGTAATTTATTTGTTGTAAGCTCAAACAATTGTCATTTATAGATTACAGTTGCTATGTTTGTTCATTTGATGCATTTATTTGAATGATTTGGAGATAACTATTGAAATCGGACTAATGACCATAGTTTGGAATCACATTTGAATATTGTTATGACTGTTTGTCTCTTCGGGAAAAATGCTAAATGTAAAGACTTTGTTCAATTTTATAGAACTTTTACCAGAGTTTTAGAAAAATTGAGAAACAATTCTGATTGAATCGGAAGGTATGATTTGTGAACAAGTAATAAATAAATAAATAAATAAGGTATAAGCACGGAGTAGGCTGTGTTTAAGCAAGCATACAGTAATTTCAAATACTAAGCTTTTTTCCAAGTGAGTTTTTTTTTAAATGTTGTCTCTGGAAGTCCTTTGCTCAAAGTTTTTCGAATTTCGAGGACCTATTGATGGGGGCATCTCCAGACCGCCTCAACCACAACCACAACCACCTGAACTACACCCACCTGAAATGCAATCTTCTGAATTACTCCATTTTTAAGCAAAGCCTCCTGGATCAGAACCGCCTGAAGTGACTCACCACCTCAATGGTGATCCGTCTCAATCGCACCCTGCTGGATCGCGACCTTCTCAAACGAGGCCGTCTCAACCTCAACATCACTCACCTCAACAAGCCAACCGTCTCAAGGGATCCAACTGACCGGCCAGCCTGACAGGTTTGACACGTCAGTCCTAGGATTGCGACAAATCAATAGGGTTGTTGACCCAATGAGTGGATGGGGGACCAAGATCCCATAAGATCTTAGTGATGTTGACATTTTGTACTATTAGGTGCCAAGTGGCATTATCCTATTTGTTAGGTGTTTTGTTGTTTGGGTATAAATACCCCTTATTTCTCTTTATAATTACACTTTTATCAATCAAATTACAAACTTTAAGATTTCTCTCTCTTTTGGGTTCTTCAATCTTCAAGTTTCAGCTTGAAAACCCTTAGGAAAACCCCGTTTTCTGGCGAGTTCAGCTCGTAAATCCTCTCTTTGTTTGTTTTTAGGTTAAAACCTTCAATTCAGCCTTCTTTATCCTTATCATTTGATATCAGAGCCCAAAGTTTTCCTTTGGAATTCCTCTTGAAACCATGGTTAACCAAAAGAGCATTCAAGAACGCGTAGAGACGTTGGAGACGCAAATGACTAAGTTTCGGCAAGAGTTTTGAACTGAAACTCAAAGCCTGAGAGATGCCATCACCGGAGGTTTCGCTGATTTCCAGCGTGAGCTACTCGGAGTTCTTCGTCCTCAAGAAAGTCCTCCTAAAGGAGAAGGTGCCCTGAATGTTGCTCCAAATGAGTAGCAAAACCGCCTCAACCACGGCTTTACGGATGAAGTCGACCCTCATAGACCGCCGTTACCACCACCACCTGTTCACCTAAGAAATCCGACTTACCAAGTGAGGCACGAGGGAGATCCATGGACTGATGACGATGAGAGTACCGATGAAGAGTTTCTTGATGATTTTCCAAGAAACCCGCCTCGTGGGAGAGGAGGCCATGGAGTTGCTCCAGGAGGAAGACGACGAGGAGGTAGGATTGAGGAGGAGGATGAGTCATTCAAGATCAAGGTTGATCTCCCTTCATATAGTGGAGACCTTGATATTGAGGGGTTTTTGGATTGGCTCACGAAAGTTGAGAGGTTCTTTGATTATGCTGGTGTTCCAGACCACCGGAAGGTAAAGTTGGTTGCATACCGGCTGAAGGGTGGAGCGTCTGTCTGGTGGGAGTAAGTCAACAAACGAAGGAGGAGGAGTGGAAGGGGAGCTATAAGATCTTGGCCAAGGATGAAGGCAATGATGAGGGAAAGGTTTTTGCCGCCTGATTATGAGCAATACATCTATCAGGCCTACAATCGATGCACTCAAGGAGGGAGAAGTGTCCACTAGTTTATAGCTGAGTTCTTGAGGCTATCTGATCGAGCCGGTCTAAACGAGACGGGAGCGCAACGAGCATCTCATTACCTTGATGGATTGCGGCAAAACATAAGGGAGAAGATCGAAGTACAAATGATACTGAGTGTTCGAGACACTCGCAATTTGGTGCTCAAAGCGAAGATGGATTTGAGCCGGCCCAGAGACTCCTACCGAAGGATGGCTGGAGGGGATCCAAGTTCCT
>CAOJBJ011371891.1:0-12657 GCA_948291685.1 Euphorbia celastroides | reverse complement strand
TCTTTTGGACTATGAACCAATACTAAATAGATAAAATTTGTCTCACAGAATATTTGGTGAAACATAAAGTTTCTATGAACCAAATAATCACTATTGTAAGATAGAGATTTTAACTATCGCATTATACCAAGGTACAATTCTGTTCAACGCGGTTTTGCGCATTTCAACCGTGCGCGCTCCTGGTCTTTCATAAGTGTTCTAGAGATATTGTGAGTATCTCATAGAAGCGGCCCCACTTCACACTTACATAGGTGATTTCATCAAGTGTATATTGCACTTTATACACCACTCATAAAAGAGCTATGAAATTCATTAAGAGTTCCTTAAACTCAGCCTCTCAAAATATGCAACATAGCACTTTCTCACATCTAGGATTGAGACAATACATATTGTGCTAGCGGAACTGACAAAAGACTTGTTATTACTCATATGAACCTACTTCATGAGATCTCCAATCGCATAGGTTGAGTTTCCATCTTTATCAATTTCAAATTGACATTAAGTCTCATCCCCTCTGATGTTTCAGTATATCCTTTTTACTCAAGGATTTAGTCGGGTGATTTGATCAGAATCACTTGATTCACATAATAGATGAATAAAAATTTCATCATAACATTCTATTTCAAACGTATACGTATACTTTCCTTTGAAGATCTTATAATTATTCTGTTTCAACAATATTATAAAATATAACCACTAAGTGTGTTCATGTTATTCCTAAAAGGAATATTTGCTAAGAATTTTTCCAATTTCTTAGCCTCACTTTACATCAACTTAAAGCAAATATTTCACAATATATATAGTTTGCTTTAATTGATCTTCACACAAGTGATTCACCACTAATAAAATTGTCACCACTAAAAATAATGTCTCATTGAGAATTCATTGGTCATCATTGTATGTTAATACAATGGATATTCACAATATATAATACTGAAATTCATGGTACTTCTCAAAGTTTTCCACAAGTATGATCATTATTTCTTTAACTTCATCTAAAAATCATAAGGGATAGTCACATGATGAAGTATAAAATACAAAACTTCTTAAGAAGTTTATCAAATATTCATCCTTATGATTTCTATACCAAAGTCACATCGACTTCTCAAAATCACACTATTCAAAAATTACTCACACATAACATATAAACAAAGGTTTTAAACCTTAACATAACTCCACGATTTTTAATATCTCGAAATAGAAAACTAAAAAGTTTCTCAAAATTTCCTAACTCAGTAACTTCACTTCTGGTTTAATAATTCTAAGAAAACATAAATTTCTCAATAATGCATATAGCAATAGAAACTCAGAATATCAAACCTTTGGAAATATATTTAATAAATAGGATTATAAAGATGAAAATGCCCGATCAAAACATTTCAAGATTATTCAAAACCACTTAAAACTGAAAATTGACAATATGCAATTGTCCTTTCAAAAGCAGAAATTTCCTTTTCCTCAAAACTGAAAAGAAATGTATTTATCAAAATATATATTTATTGAAAAGCCTCCGTTAACACAGTTAATAAAATTTGTTATTAAACAACAATAAGAAAAACGGAGCACACACAAAACGTTCTAAGCAAATTGCTCGTAACTCAAATAGCAAAACTGTCATGGATTTGGGGTAGCCACCTTGACTCGTTTTATCAAATAATACTCTCTTGTAATCTTGTCCATCCAAATCCAGTAACAAACTCTCACATTTATAAACATTGCATATAGAAAGATCCTTCCATAATAACGTGTCAAATATGATTTTTAATATTTCATTATTAAACACTCGTTTGATCTTTCATTATTTTTAATATGTCCAAATCAAAATAAAGAGAGCAAATTCAGCACTCAAATATGCCGGTTTCCAAATTAAACAAATCTGATTGATATCAGTTTGAAGTACAAACCTCAATTGGCCAAATAAATATAACCCATGATACAAAATAGAATCAACCAAAGTCAAGAAGGCCAAACTCAAATTTCCAACGCTCTCAATAATTTAATTATGAACATCATGGTATCAGTTAACCCCCACAATAAAAAGAATATTTCAATGAATCAAAATTTGATACTTATCTGAAAAATGTAGCATACTCTGTTGTCACCAGAATCACTTTCCGTCTACTGAACAAACAAATTCGTTCCCAATGTCATTCCCTCGTAAATCTGTCATACAAATAATAAACTTTATTACTTCAAGATATCCTTTAAGATTGTTGTGTAACAATTACAAAATAAAAGAAATATAAATAAATCTCTTTGAATTTGGTTTTCATCTCTTAGAATGTGGCAGTATCAACTTGATTTAAAGTCTACTTTATTGAGCTCTCCAAATGTACCTCCAACAAATACAATACATTAATAAATAACAATAATATAGAATATATGAAACAATGTAAGGAAATATAAAAGTAAATCAAGGAACGAAAACACCAAATAAGCTGAGTCGAGCAAAGCTCTGTCCTTAAAGGATGCTTGGTAGTTCATCTCAGGATAAAACAGCTTCTTTGATCATTTTGATCAGAACAGAAACAAAAAGTATAGTATATATCCAGAACAATATCACGAATGAAAAACAATAATGGGAGAGTGAATTGATCGCAAAATTGTATCTCAAAATAAAGCAACCGAAGACTATTTATAGGCATGAAATTCTTGCTGTCCAACGTTCACAAGATCACATAAAATCTGCTCAATCAGATTGTAGAAGTGGACCGAATCAATAGCAGGAAAAAATGGAACCGTTAGACATGGTTAGTATATATTATTAAACAATTAAGCAATTGGACCAAGTCATATGAATACTAAAACAACCTTGCTGCAACCGCAAAATTCAATTATAAAGAAAACTAAACATAGTTAATTTTAATAAAACTA
Organism: Euphorbia celastroides; assembly: GCA_948291685.1. Lineage (NCBI taxonomy): Eukaryota > Viridiplantae > Streptophyta > Magnoliopsida > Malpighiales > Euphorbiaceae > Euphorbia > Euphorbia celastroides. The sequence goes on along the minus strand of CAOJBJ011371891.1, from coordinate 9,783 downwards.
GAATAGTGCCCCGCGATACATGGTTTGTCATTTTTTAAATATATAATAATAAGAAATTCAAATTTTATAATTATTTATTAAATATATTTAATTACAAACATATTTTTAAGTCTATAGATTTGATATACTTTTTTTTGAAAAAAACAAAAAAAATTAATTTAATATCTTTTTCTGGTAACATGATGAATGTTTTATCCATATTACCATTTGATATTAATACTTAAATTTGATTTGATTATGATCACATAAAATCTATTTGGATTTTGAAGATGTAATATCATAAAATCTATGTATAATATATAATGAAAAGATATTTAATTACAATAACGTTTATGAAATTTGAATTTACTTAATCACATAATTAAAAATTTCATTACTATTCATAAAAAAGGAGTAACAACTTTGTTAAACATTTTTTTTCAAAATAAGATAAAAATTAAATAAAAACAAAAACATCAAATTGAATTTTTTATAAAATAGATTTAAAGAATATATTAGTGGATAATTAAAAGTTTAATTTGTTCTTAAATATAATTATAATCAACGGGATTGAATAAAAGAAGAAAAAGTATGAATATAAAATTATAGTAACCTGAGGTATGTTTTATTTTTTGTTAGCATTTGATATGCTTAAATTTGATGTGATTTTAATCTAATAGAATACACATTCAATTATCACGTTTACATAAAACGACTATTTCTATACATGAAATTTAAAGTATGGTTATCTCTTTTACTACAATCAGATAATTTTAAATTTAAATAGAACTACCTAATTTAACGTTAATTTTTTCATGGCTTTTAGAATTTATAATTTTAATAAAATATATAGGAGTAAAAAAGTAATTAACTACTTAATTCCTTTTAGTAATATATAGATAGATATTGAGTTATAAAATTCTTTTAAAATAACATAAAATTTTCTAACATATTGTGTGGCTTAATATCGAAATGAAGGATTTGCATCTCACAACCATGATGTAAATACTCAATGGCACGTGCCACTCCAACAGCAATCTTGTGCAATTGTTCCCAATTTAAAGTGTTACGAGAAACATCGTGTTTTTCAAGAGATCCATTTGGCATAAACTCGTACAAGAGATCATACTTAGATTTTTCGCAATAAAAACCGAGTAGTTGATGAGGACATAATTAGAAAGTAATTAATATTACTTTCCCCACACTAAGACATATTAATGAGAAGTTAATTAGTTAATTTTTCAAGCAATAAATATTGTTTGTTCCCCACTCCAATCAATATTTAATGTTTTCCTTTTATTTGTTTTAGACTGGCCTATAAATAGAGCTTTATTTAAACAATGTATTCATTCAATCATCAATCAAATTATCTCTTAGAGTTTTCTCTCAAATTTGGGTTTCTAACCTTCAAGTTTTAGCTTGAGAATTTCTTAGGAAAATTTAATTTTTCGGCAAGTTCGGCTTGTGAATTCTGTTTTTGTTGGTCTAAGGTTAAAACCTTCAAACACCGCCTTTCGATCCTTATCATTTGGTATCAGAGCTCAAAATTTCTCTTTGGAAAATACTCTTGACACCATAGTTGAAAAAAAATTCAAAATCCATGGGTTCTATTACAGAACCAATATCAACAATCAAATATGAGTCTCAACTACTCAAAGAATGAATGCTTTGTAGATTTCAAGCGCAATATGCTAGAGGCCCTAAGGCCACTGGCAACTATTCCACCTAGAGTTGTTAAAGAAATCCATCCAAATCCTCAACATATAGAAGGAAAGAAAATCCAGCTCAAGGAAGAGGAGGTAATTATGTTCAATCAATTCCACCGTTGTCACCTACCCTGGATTACAAGTCACCTCATGGGAATCACAAAAATGTAAAATTTCAAAAGTTTAAGAGAACGCAATGGGGGAACTTTTGCGGATATGGAGGAGTAGAATGTCAAGCATCACATGATGGAAGATATGAAGGGGACCCACATAGATGGAGAAGTGAGCATAACATAAGGAAGCTTGAAATAAAACTTCCTTTTTATTGGAGAGATCCTGACATTGATGAGTTTCTAGAATGGTTGAGTGAAATTGAGATGTTCTTTGAATCAGCCCTAATTCCAGACTACAAGAAGGTGAAACTATCAATGCATCAGTGTAGCATTTTCTTGATGGGAGAAGTGTAAAGAGACGCGAAGGAGAGAAGAAAGAGAAGCTATAGGATCCTGGTACGATGAAAGCGATGATGAGAAAAAGGTTTCTACCATTAGATTATGAGCAATACATTCATGAATCTTGAGGCCAACGGCCACGAGGAAGCGGGAGCTTGATTTTTACAGCTCGATCAAAGTTGATGTACAAGAGGAATAGTCATAAAAAATCGAGTGACGAGTCAACCGCTTCCCTACAAAGTTGTCTCGAGCCTTACGGTAGGAAGGAAAGCAAAAGGGAGTCTCAATTCTCATTGTTGAAGAATGAAGAGTTGTTAGCCGACCAATCAACCCAAACGATAATTGTCATGAGCCACATATAAAAGGGGTATTCAAAGGGAGGAGTGCCAGATGAACCGAAGCACAAAGAAGAGGAGAGTGTACCAATACAAGGTAAAGAACAAAAACTCAAAGAGTGAGTTGGAGTTCAAGTTTCAATTAAAGAAAGTGCATATGAAGAGAATATCTTGAGTTCGTCTTTAATGAGACCACCTGAAACATATACTTCAAGGATGAATAAAGGGATGGCGCCGCTTCAAGACAAAAGTCTAATCAAAAGACCGAGTGAAATGAGTATGGGTGAAAAGCCGAGTGTAACAAGTTCGACCAAAAGGATGAATAAGAAGAAGATTAAGGAGTCGAATGCCGAAAAACTGATAAGGAGATCGACAACGGGAAAAGGTTGGAAAAATCTTCATCAAAAGAAGTTTGACTCCAAATTCGTCAAGAAACCAAGAAGAGCTCGGAAGACACATGAATATGTTAAGAACAACCTTCTGAACAACAACACATATGGAAGCATCGTAATGAGATCTCTTGGAACAAAGTTCTTAAAACCATCATTCACTCATTCATACATTCCTCCACGCGGTCGTCCACCAGATCACGAAACTTTTCTCCCTATCCAAATGGTTCGTTGGGGACCAACTCTTTTGAAGAAGGGGGGAATGATGAGGACATAATTAGAAAGTAATTAATATTACTTTCTCCCGACACCAAGCCATATTAATGAGGAACTAATTAGTTAATTTTTCAAGCAATAAATATTGTTTGTTCCCCACTCCAAGCAATATTTAATGCTTTCCTTTTATTTGTTTTAGACTGGTCTATAAATAGAGCTTTATTTGAGCAATGTATTCATTCAATCATCAATCAAATTATCTCTTAGAGTTTTCTCTCAAATTTGGGTTTTTAACCTTCAAGTTTTAGCTTGAGAATTTCTTAGGAAAATTTAATTTTCTGACAAGTTCGGCTTGCGAATTCTGTCTTTGTTGGTTTAAGGTTAAAACCTTCAAACACCGCCTTTCGAGTAGTTGTACTATGTTGGCGTGATGAATCCTGCCAATGGTGGCGACATCATTGATGAAATCTTGGCCGTTGGTTTTGTGATTTTCAAGAATCTTTACTGCTACAAAATCACCACTAATAAGCTTTCCTTTGTAGACAGACCCAAATCCTCCTTTGCCTAAATTTTGAAATTGTGGGTCATTTTCTTAATTTCTGAGAAACTATACCTTATAGGCATAAGATTATTTTGACTTTGTAGGAATTTCTCAATAGAATTGTATTCTGATAAATGTCTCCTTCGCAATTTGCAGATTAGGAAAGTGGCTATCAATGGAACTCCAACTAAAAATCTTAGGAAGAGAACAATTCCTGCAGGATGAAATACAAGTTGATTAACTCATTTTCCATTGGATCACAAAATATTGGTTCTTGCATTAATCAAATTGATAAACTGACAAGTTAATAAATCTTTTATGAGATTTCAAAATGACTTTAAAAAAGACTGAGCACATAAAAAAGGATTTGAACAGAAAAAAAATGAGGAACATACTTGGTTAAATTGAAAATATGATCTTATCAATAGCAAGCAGCTCTTACCTACACAAGTTAATTCGTATAAGGACACGCAAATGAACTTGTAGATTGGACGAACTCTTTCTAGTTCCACTGAATTCAATAGGAAAAAAAATTAGTATATAAAAAATGATGATTACTGACCAGCTAATTAACATTTTTGCAACAAATTAATTATCATGTTAATAGGTCGAGTTTAAGAAACTTTCTGGAAATTTAGTTCAACTCTTTTTTTAATTAACCTTAACTTCTCTTTTAATTACTAATCTGCCACTCTACATGAGAATTTTATAAGGATGAGTCCAAAATTCAATTTTAAACCTGGACCACTCTATAATTTCCCCGATATTTGGGAAATTTCACAAAGGATCGAATCCTCTATGAACCTTCCGCTGAATTGTCTATTAGTTTGAATGGAAGGCCTAGAAAGGACCTAGCTAGTCCTTTACAAAATTTATCCTTCGATATTCAGTTTCTATGGAAAAATATAGTTACACATGTATAACCATAAGAGACAGCGAGAAAACCCTTACCTCTTGTTTGTGCTATAGGTGTACTGAAATCAAAGTGTGTACCTTGATAAGTTAAGAAATAACGCAAAGTTAGAATTTCTCTAATTGATTCACGTGCTACTAAACAATTGAAGTTAATAGTGTTTTGAAGGAATATATTCTTACAACAATTAAGTTGAAGTCATGTTTTAACAACGATTTTTAGCATGAAAAATAAGAAACTATGAAAGTAACATTTGAATTTTCATTTGAAGATTTTCCAAAATTTTGGAGGATTCCAACTTTAAACTCGCCTAACAGCATCTGCAATAAAATCATTTTTCTAACTTTTTTGATCCATAACTATGAATAGATAATGTATCAAAAACATAATACATAACTTTCATTTCATATTTACCTATTTATGTAGTTATACACATTATCTATATAATAATTACTTTTGTTAAAAATAAATACACTTGTACAAGGAACATGAAGTAGCCAAAACATCAACAATATATTTAAAAAAAAAACATTCGGAGGAACCATGTGTTTCTTCAGTCGAAAAAAGAAAACAATATATAAAAGAATGTTTTTTAAGAAAACAACTAATATTGTTCCTATGCGATGCACAAATATATCATTTAAATTTAGCTTTTTAAGCAATTAAATCCATTATTCATATGGAGTGAGTATTAAAGTTTAAAAGTTTTCTTACATAGAATTGCTATCGACAAATTTAAAAAAAATCAAGAAAAACTAATTAAATTTTAAAAAATAGATTTAGAATATACATAGAGATAAAGAAGTTTTTTAAAGAAAATATGATGCCTCCGCCTCATTGTTACATAATAAAAACATTTCTAAAAAACTTAAGTGCCAAGGCACTAGTTAGACCGAAAAAACAGGTCTATGTAGTGCTCAGGCGACAACAAATTAGCTAAGGTTTGAAATTGCTGAGATGCATAAAGTTCGACTATGTCTTGAAATATTTCGGTCAAAAAGGGTAAGACGAAGATCTTTACAGCAGACAAAATCCAGGTACACTAGTCAATACAATTATGATAGATAATACTTACGGAAAACATTAAAGATGTTGGGAAATTATTTATTATTTCAAAAGAATTTTGTAGTAATAAAACTAAATATGTGTAGTTAATTAACCTTGTCACATTTCCTATTCAAATTTTGGAGAATCAAGTTTGTTACTTGATTTAGTCAATGAATAATGGCCATGAAATGGCTCTTAAGTAAGTCAATCTTTTTGATTATATGTTTCAACGGCCTGATGTTAATTGTTTGAGTTGGTCAAATAAATGATATTTGAGTATGGGAATTAACGGTTTATTTTGAGCAGATTTTGCTCTATCAAATCTGACTTCGTGGGAGTTGGTAACAACCAATTTTATGCCAATATATAAGACTTTAGTTCCCCACTTCTGACATACATCTTCAATAAAATTCTCTTCACTATTGCAATTCAAACTGGAGTATTCTGGATATATATACATATATTCTGTTCCTGTTCCGATCAATCGATCGAAGAAGCTGTTTTATCTTGGGAGAAACTATCAAATATTCTTTAAGGACAGAGCTTGTTCGACTCAGCTTATCGGGTATTCAAGTTTCTTAACTTGTTTATATTGTTATATTGAATTTCTATATCATTTCTATTGATTATATTTATTGTTCTTAATTGAAGGTACCGATGGATAACTCATCGAAGTGGATTTTCGATTGGCCTGACACTTCCACATCTAAGAGTGAAATTCGAGATCAAAGATATTTTAATAATATTTTTTGTTATTTATGATTGTTAATCTTAAAGGATATGTTAAATATATTATTCTAATAAAGTATAATTTTGCATGGCAGATTTTATTGAGGGAAATTACATTTGGAACAACACAATTTATTCCAATTGACCGATGGTGATCGCAGATTCAATTGGAATCACTACAATCTCTTTTATTCTCAGATGAGTATGAAATTTAATTTGTTCGAAGTATTTTCAATTGTGGGGGTTGTGCTTAGGTTTTAATGAGTTTATTTTATGGGTTAACTAAAGAGACCTTAGGGTACTCGATCCGCTGCACATGAGAAATAACAGTGGATGCACTGGTGCCTTTGCCGAAACTCTTCAAATAATCTTTGTATAATTCAAAATAAATTGGACTATCAGTTGGTTGTATTACTTTGGTAAATATGTTTGACATATCAAACGGTTGTGATTTGGTTGTTTTGGTTCCATGTTTCCATGTGGACGGGGCTATATTTTTATTTTATATACTGCCATTTGCTATTTTAGTAGATGGGAAAATAAACATTGGGATATTTCAAGCTTGGGAGAAAGCTTGGTTAAACCGTGGCATAACCACTGAATATCTACGTTGCTAAGGGTGCATAATATTTATTTATCTTTGACTAACTAGTTTGTTGAGAAACTTGAGATAAGAAGGAAACTACTAAATTAATTTTTGGTCTAAGGAGGTAGTGCTTTGGAACTGATACATAATGAGACTAAGAAGTTGTTAAATTTCTTAGTATGTGTTGGTTGAGAAATAACAATGATTGTTGAGTGGAGATATCTATCATCAAAATAAGATAGAAATTTCTATTGGAAACATAAGGATGGATATTTTGAGAAACTTCTTAAAAAAGTATGATTCACGTGAGCATCTATATATTGTGAAATATATACAGATCATAGATAAAATAACGGGTGACTTATAAAAATATAAAAAAAAACAACTTTGGATTTTTAAAAAATGACAACTAAGTTTAACTTATTACATAAATAACAAAAACAGTTTCATATTTACACCAAGTATCCACTTAAATTTCATATTTACAAAAATGACATGTCTATACAAATGTTTTACATACTATTTGCGTTGCATATGCATATGTTTTACATTTAATTTTCATGTTATTCAGAACTGTAAAAACAAATCTAATAACTGTCTTATTACGCATTTTTTGTTGTATGCATATACATTACATATGCATTACATAAAAAATTCCGAACTGGTTTACAGACTGTTATATAAACTTTACATATGATTTACATATACAATACATATCTATTACACACTTGCAAAATCAATTTTGATTCAAGAAAGAAGAAGAAGAATCTATTACACATGTTACACAACCAATACACTGTCATTATATGTAGTATACATATTATTCTCAATGTAGAAGCATTTTATCGAATACCTTGTGTGCATCCTTCAAACATCATTATCTTCATCACCATTGCAATATATTCATCACCATTGCATCTAAAAAACAACAACAAACAGAAAATCAAGCAAAAAAATGGAATCGAAGTTACTTTCAACAAATCGAAATTGAAAAAAAAAAAGTTGAAATCAAAGTCGAGCAACAAACCGAATCAAGCCGAAATTGAGGTCGAAAATAGAAGCTGAAGTCGGAGTCAATTTCAAACAACACAATCAGAATCGAAATCAAAATCGGAGTTAGAGTTGAAGTCGAAGAAAAACCGATTGAAACAAAAAAAAAACACAAATATCTCCACTGGCAAAGAGAAATTAATCGATTGCAAGCTACAAATCTATCGTTATGCACTATGAAACTAATTAAAGGAACAATAAAATCAAAACACCTTATATAGTTCTTAAATAAAAATCAAAAGAAGAATTAAAAGGAGAAAAAGATAACAGAGATAGTGGATTAATAAGAATAGGAAGAAGGACAGATGCGATTGAGAAGAACACGCTGTCTACTGATTGCTCTTTCCATTACGTTTCCAGTTTTGGCGCAATTCAGAGATATTGAGATGGGAATTGGGGTATTTATATAGTTGTTAAATATGTAAAAAGTAAACTAAAGATGTGTTTTGTGTAAATAAGTCTCCTCTTGGATAATTTGTGTAAATAACTTGGAAATATTGAATATTATTATGAATTTCCCTAAAATAATTGAAATCATTGAGATGTATCATAAGTTATGGTACTTTGTATTGCAAATATCCATTGCACTGTTATAATTGTGATTAATAAAATCTTAAAGTCTGTATGAGACTAAGTAGTTAGATAAATTTTCCGGAGAGTTGGCTTAGAGATAAAAACCAACATATATCAATGTGAACAGATTTTGATTGATGAAATGTGAAATGTTGAGAAGTATCATAAACCATGATATTTGGTATTGTGAATATCCATTGTACTGTAAGAGTACAATGATGAATAATTGAATAATTGATTCAAATGAGACAGTGTCTTGTTGGTGACTGTGATTCAATTTTGACAATGGAATTATAATGTGAAAACCAACTAAGCATACTATGTGTTGAGTTGATGAATGTTGAAGCTAATTGATTATGAAATCTCTTAGCAAATATTTCGAATAGAAATAAAACCAATGTATTTGGAAATTAATTACATACTGAGATTGTCAAATGACAATATAACGATACATGTATTATGCCCATTTTTGGTGTTTCCTAATATTGTAGATGGCATGCTACAGTGACTTTTCCTTTGTTCCCTTCCAAAGCCAGCAGAGTTTCTTGTGAATGTTAATTATGGACCAGTTTTGATTTTGGATTATTTTTATGTTTTTTTTCAATAATTTATCGAAATCTTGTTTGGCTGGCTTCAATAAGTTGCATTAATTGATTGGATTGAAATGTAAATCGCTTTCTTTTTTAGTTGGCGGAGCTAGGATCTAAGGTTCGGGGAGCACTTCGATAACGTAAAATGCTAAGGACCGGACATTCTAACTAGAACTGGACATCCAATTGTATTAGTCCACTTAAAAATCACATTATTTTTTATGCTTTATAAACAAGTTTTAATGTCCATTTTACATTTTTCTCTCTTGCTCTTCTTCATCAATGTCTTGTTGATTCCCATTAATGTCCAAGCCATACACTTCACCAGTAGCTGCAATTCATGGTACTAATGGACCGCTGGTCGTCAAAGGCAAACAACCAGACCACTGTGGCTATCCTCAACCCGGGTTTGATCTATCCTGCTCAGAAAACAACCACACCATTCTCCATCTAACCCCAACCTGGAACCTTACCATAAAGTCCATCAACTACACTTCACAGCTCATTTCTGCATATGATTCCCAAGGTTGCAATCGGGCCAAGATTCTGAGCCTCTGGTTCTCCTTTCAAGTTTCAGGACAGTAATGACCAATATGAAAGCTCCTTGTTTAATTGCTCTTCTTCGTTAACTCCAGATTATGCAGACTTGGCAATCGGTTGTTTGAGTGATGCTCATC
>CAOJBJ011371731.1:0-12607 GCA_948291685.1 Euphorbia celastroides | reverse complement strand
GAAAGAGAACGGAGAAATCGGGATGATGAGTAATTCCGACGAGAAAACCAGCCGATTGAAGAGGAAAATCCATGATGTTAGGTCCACTGACTTTTCTCAACTAGTAGGAAGACTTTAACCACACAAACACATTCCCTTGATTGGTATTTGTATGAACTAATTATTAAATTTTATTCATTATGCTCTTTGTTACTCGACAACTTGATCTCTAAAATCTTATGTGTTTTCTCGGGTTACTTTTAACTATTGAAGAAGGCTAGTTACATTCACATTAAAACAGTGCAAGCTCAATGTCAAGCAAATGCTTTAATGATTGTCACCTTCTTGAGTCATAAGAAATTGCGAAAGAGTCATGCTCCTCGAGCCACACAATTAACAAAATTAGTAAAAATATTTCTTGTTTTTATAAAATGTGAGTAGGTGGAACATATATGCATAAAACTTGTAGCGTGTCTTGAAAATAAGAAAATTCCACTTTTACTCTTAAACCTTTTTTTTTGTTTTGTTGGGTTTTTTTGTTCATTTTTTAAATTATCTTTATCTCTCTCTTAACTAATAATTTTCTATTTGCTAAGATCATAATGTCTTTCTATGAAATCGCTAGTCTATTTATTAGGCATTTTTATGGCGCACAATTTTGCAAAATATGGGCGGGAATTTGATCAATTCAATAGAAAAAAAGTAGAGATAATATTTTGGCATAGATTTTATGGGAATCAACTCCTCAAATACATACATGCTTATTATTTCATTGGCAAATCCATGTAAAATCACACTATTTCTAATATTTTCAGTTTCTATTTTAAGTAACAAGTATGATAAATTTGTAGCGGTTAAACATTAAACTGAAGCAATAAAAATAACCACTTTAAAAAAAGATCCTAAGAAAAAAGTATGTTAGCTTTGTTGCATTTAAGATTCATAACGATATCTCTTAAACTTCTTCGACACATCCAAAAATTGCTAATACGTTAGTTTCACAAGAAGCTTTCAACAACTTTGCTACTAACATACAATTTCTAAGACTGAAATTAAACATGTGGTACTCGAGAGCCAATCAAATATGCTGGCAGTAGTACGAAATTTTGATTTAAACCTGCATTACACAAGTATATTATAATACATTTGAACTCGAATTATTTTCATCGTTTTTTTGAAGTTACAAATTTATCTATGTATAATAACAGTAGGAAGGCTAGACCGAATAAGATCATTAGGTAGGCTTAACATTTTCAATGAAAAGACAAATTAGGCCCAATAAGATGGTCTACTAAATCTAGTAAGATGAGGGATAAATCGGTCAATTCGCCAACAAAACCCTATCTACAAAAGCCACCACTGCTATATAATCATCGACCCAGCATGTCTACAGCAAAATCCCTTCGCCATTCAACTGAAATCAATCTTTCTTCGCAAATCAGCGTTGTCTGATTTAGTTTATCAAATTTGAATCTACTTTCGAATTGGATTAAAATTCTCACGACGGTCGTCTTCGATTGATGTATCGATCCTTTATTCTGATGTTTTCATCTTTTTTTCCTTTCTCGATCTGTTTTCTATCGTTTTTTTTTTATCTCGATCTGTTTTCTGTGATATTCTATCGGTGAGCTTAATGATGATGAATTTCAGAATTTTCCGATCTATTACATGAAAGGATTTATCACCTCCTACTCATACTGAACACTCACCACAATTGATTTTGATCATTGTTTTTGTTTCGATTGTCGACAGCAAGCAGAGCAAAAGATGAATCATTATTTGAATTTCAAACGCTGATCATCCCTGAGGCTATTGAAATCGAGCTTTTTAAAACTGATGCTTGAGTTTGCTGCTATTTTTGTTTTTGATTGGTTTGGTTGTTATCTGACGGAGAATTTCACCGAGAAATCCTTTACTAGAAATGGAGCAAACTGATCAGTGTTTGCAAAATCCAAAGGTAAACGTCAGAAATCGATGGCCCTGTGCGTTGAGGTTCATTTGAATCTCCGCAGTTGAGGGGCAGGTCTCATATTCCATCGCCTTGTGTAGCGGCGTCGCCGCCATTACAATTTGGGACTGGCCATGAGACATACATTTTGCTCTTTTTGTGTTGATTTACTGTAAGAAATGTACTGAAATTTATCAAATTTAAGTAACTTATTAATTTAATAAAAATTTAATGAAGTTGAACTTAACTTTACAGAACAGAATGAAGAATAACCGAGAAAAGAACTTGCTTAGAGAATCCTCTATAAACGGGTTACTAGTAAGGGTTAATCTATAGTCCCTCTAATTTTGGAGTATTGTTAGAGAATATTGGAGTAGAGTTTTTACAGTAACGAGGCCTAAGAACAAATGTTGTGGCAGACAATAAGTTCTGTTAACTTCCAGTGGCAATAAGTCAGCTAGCAATTATAATTAAGCAACCCTCTTGTGGCTTTCAAACCGATATCTATTACCAGTCAATCAGACCAGAAATTACAAGCAAACGTATCAGAAGAAATTGAAATGTCATTTCTCAATTCAAGTGCTGAAAATGTAGTACTCATTCTGCAGTTCAATTTTCATCCATGAAAGGTTGCAGCGAGCACTTCATTCATGTACACTAAATGGAACATCTTGATTCTTTTGCATTGTCTCAAGTATGTTTACCTTGGACTTATCTAGTCTATGGCCCAAACCTGCAACCATGAAGAATTTCATATGTCGTAGCCACATCAATAAATCATAATGTTGGATACAATACTATTGGCGCATGATTAATTGTATTCATTTCCTCTATATTTAACTAATCATATCAAACGACCAATGTTAGCACAAGAACAAGTTGGATATGGTTTTCTATCAGAAATCAGAAGAACCATGTATGTTTCGAGGTTTGCAATAGAGCCATGTATATATAAAAGCTGCAAAAGTTTTAACTAGTGATATTTATAACCTGGATTTTGCCATCAGAAGAACCAGCATAAAGCATTCCACCGTCCATATCTGCCGTTAATGCTGTGATTTTGGTATGCCCCCCACCGTTCATTTTGATACTTCCAACTCTCTCTTTTAACCACACCTCTATGACCCCGCATTTCATCGCCGTGAATACGAAGTCATTATTGCCAGCAATCTTCACAATATCAAATCCTGTTGAAAACGATCTCACTACAGCCCCTGTAGTGACTGAAAATACCTGCCATAGAAGACTCTTCAATCTTAACTAAAATAACTAACTCTTCTTTTCAACTAAATGACAACATAACTGAATTGAACTGAAAACATATTAAATATGTACCGAATTGAATTGAAACTTATTAAGTACAAATTGAACTGATACTTATTGAATCCGTACTAAACATTGGCCATGTTAACTTTAGTTTTCACCTTTAATTTGGTTCAGTTCAATTTAGTTAAGGTCCATTCAATTCATGTTAGGTTCATTAATTTTAATTGAAAAAGTAATGTAAATAAATTAGGTACAATTTAATTCAGTTTATGTTCGTTAAGTTTAGTTAAGTTAAATTCAATTCAAGTTTCAAAAGTAGAAGAGAACAAAACTGTAATTGAAATCGACTGAAGTGAATTTAAATTGTCTGAATAGAAATTCAGATGTACCATCAATTGTTCTTAACTGAAATAACTAACTCTACAAGTTTAAATCAATTGTTCTTAACTGAAATACCTTTCCAGCTGAACCATCAATTAAGGAACCACCGGCGAAGAGAAGATCATCGCGAATGTAAAGCGAGTGTATAGTTTGTTTCCCTAGTAGTTTTCGAGTCCCCGAATAGAAAGTTGTCGATGTCAATTTGCGCAAATCCACCTCCTAAAAAACAACACATTTGCTTATCAAGGTTATAAAAACAAGTTTCATAAGTTGACTAAATGAAATGAGATGCACATTTGCTTATCAAGGTTCTAAAAACAAGTTTCATAAGTTGACTAAATGAAATGAGATGCACATTTGCTTATCTACCTGGATGCTGTAACCTGAGGAGCCACAGTATAGCTTATCTCCTGCCAATGCAAGGCACTTCACAGTTTTGTTGAAATTCACGTGCTTTGGTGCCCCTGACCAGTTGTATATCTGTGTTTAGATTGTTTTAATCAAACTTCAGTTCAAATTTTTTAAATTTTTAGTTTCTTGATTTCGGCTTTTTTACTTGCCTTGATTCCAGTTCCTGAAGAGATATAGCAAGCAAGTTTGGCATTTGCTGCCAACTCATGGACTGCCTCTTTCACATCATGAACTTGAACACAGTGAATTTCTTTGGGTTTGATCGCCCAAACCTGCAGATAGCAGTAGAATACATAATGCCATAATACAAGTAAAAAGTACAGAACCAAAATACAATGAATTTGATAGCCATTTTGTTATAGATACTAATATCAATTTGAACAGGTTACTTGCCTGAATCGTTTTGTCTAAAGAACCGCTGTACAATGTATCACCAGAAGAAGGAACGTAAAGACACGTGACAGCTTTTGAATGTTCACGAACTTCTTGAATTAACCTTAGAACTCCTTTCCTGGCATCCCATACCTAAAAGCAAAAGTTCTTTTTACTTGTAGTGTGAATTTCATTACATATATATACAAGAGAGGAGAGAAGAAAAGGCAGTAAACCTTTATGGTTCCGTCAGAATGGCTGCTCAAAACACGGCCTTGCAAGTGAAGCAAAGACAAAACTTCACCATTCGAAGACGATTCCAACTCGACTATTTCAGTACAGTTCCATAGCTCCGTCTAATATACAGAACAAAAGGGGACAAATCAATTTATCAATTTATTTGCCTGTTAAACCATGAATGCTGAAGACAGTTGCTCACTTACAGCATTTACACAGGGCAAGTTTATCAGAGATTTTAACATATCGGTGATCACGGGTGAACTTCTTCTGAACTTTCTCAAGGTTCTGTAGATGCATTTGGCATACTTTTCCAACTCCTCAATGGCAGCTTCACATTATTATTCGTTGTCAATTATCATATCATAATGAAATATAAATAAATGCTTTTAACTTATAATGTTCTATTTTGTCTTACCGGGGTCGAGAACAAAAGTTCTCAATGCAAGAGTTGCAAAAATCCTCTCTTCGGTGTTTCTTGATGATTGAAGAACGCTTATAAAGACATCGAGCAAGGACTTTCGAGCAACCTCTTTGACGCCGGTATCAGGGAGCACCGAAAGCATGTACACTAGCCATGTCGAAATGACGAGACACAACTTAGCCATTTCCAATGAATTGCTCTTGAAGCACTCCTCCAAGGCTTTGAAGATGGATCCTTTCTCGTGATTGCAGAGTACAAAAGCTACCTTTCTCTCCCATGAATCTCTCGCTTTCTCTTCGTCATCCTGCATTGAAGAAAACTTTTTAGTGATACAGAACTGTAAAAACCAAGATTTATGTTAAAATGCAGAAAAAAAAAAAGAATATCAAACCGTTGTTTCTGCAAAATCGTTTTCGCCTTTTCTTCGTCCATCCGCCTTCAATAAGGCGTTGTAAGGTTGATCAAAACCTGCAATCTTAAGCAGCCAGGCTTCCATGTAGGATCTTCTAGAAGATGTAAGAGTTCCACAAAGCGATAATAACGCGTCTAAAGCCATCAATTGACAATTAGAGAAGTCCTTTTTGTGAAGTGCTTCGATGAGTGTTTCTACAGCCTCTTCTCTATATATACTCATCTTCCTCGGCTCGTCCTGGAAAATTTTTGAAGCATATAAACCATTTTACATCTACAGGCTCACTTATATTTGCTATCAATGATGTTGAGTTTTTAAGGCATACCAAGAGATCGAGCTGCAGAAGAAGAGTAGCAATGGTAGGTTGCTGTTCCATTGGAGCCATTTGAAGATAGACAAGAAAGGTGTGCATTGGACTAAATAATCCTTCATCTCTAATTCGGTGCAGCAACTCATTGCACCCGGTCCTCCTGAAAAAGCACGAGAAACATGAAACTCCAGATGCCAGAGAAAAGGCAAAATACATCACTTGACCCTTGAAGTTATCCCATTTTGCCTATTGCTCCCTTACACATCGAAAAGGTCCATATTCCCCCATAAGTTTGGAAAGCTTTTGGTTGATTTTGACTTTTCAACAATGTCATTCTCCCAATTTTCTCTCTCCAACCATAAGCTACAACTTGGCATTCAGGGGGAAAACTGATGCATTTTTTGCAAGTTTAAGGAGGCAATGAGAAGTGTTCTAAAGTTCGGCGGCATTCAGCTGTTTGGGCTAAGTTCGGGGTGCGAATGGTGGGTTTAGCAAAAATACTCATTCATAAAGTACGGTCAAGAATTGAATGCAAAATGGTGTAGTTGACCAGTGAAAGAAATACCTGTTTAACTGCACCAGCTCAGAAAGAAAATCTATGCATATGCCTCTGACGTTATCATTTCCCAAATGAAATACTTCAAGCACGTGAGAAACGTCTATTCTACTTGCTATGGCATTCCTGCAACTTTTGTCAACAAGCATACAACATAGAAACACTGAAATTATCGACTTTCTAACTTCCTTTCTCTCCAAACACATGACTAGTGCTGGAATCCCATTTGCAGAAATGATACTAAAAGCGTTCATCGACTGGCTATTTTCATCACCCCCTGTAAGTATCTGCTCAAGCATTAATATGGCAGCATCCTTTGGCTCCATTACTAAGTGAAGATCATCCAAATCTTCTCTTTTTGCCTGGATCAAATGGACAAGGGAAGGTATAAAGTTATGAGCTGAAAGCTGTGAAAAAGTCGGCCTCAGTTGGCATATGAGCACAGTGGCATCAGGCAACCCATTTTTTAGCAGTTGTGCAAGCGAATCAAAATCAGAATCTACGCTCGTAAGAATCTCTGCAACACTTTCATCTGAGAATATCAACTCTGACAGAATGTAAATTGATGTCCTAAGAACTTCTCTGTTGAGAGAATTCGCCAGTATTTCCACAAAGCCATTAACAATGGTCGGTTTCGATAGATACGAATGGACACCAGGGTCACCCTTTGAATCTTTCCACAGTTTTGCTATTGCTAAAACTGCATCTTCGCATTCTTCTAAGCTTTCGGAAGTGCAGAGGCATGAAACAGTCGGTTTTAACCCATTGATGATCGCTTCAATAGTGGCCTGGGAAATTACACTCGTTGGCGATGTAGCCAGTGCTGGTTGTGCAAATCTCTTGCTCCTCTGATGAACACGATTAGGCGAAAAGTTATTGCTGGGATTGCGAAACATTGTGGAGGAATAAGATGGAACTGAAGTTTCTTTTACTTTCCTTGGAGTTTCGGAGTACAAAAATTCCTGAGCAATGTCAGGATGTTGTTCTATCCATGATGTGACGAGTCTCTTCAGAACATAATTTGTTTTAGGCAGTGAATTTGAAGATAAAGGCTGCCGAGTAATGGGGCAAGTTGTGTTGCCTCTTTTTAGCCATTCTTGGATTGCTTTTCTTTCATAAGTCTGGCCAGTTTCGAGAGTGACCGGGTCGTTGAAAAGCTGGCCTGTGATTGGGCAAACAAAATCTTTCGGGGGCCTGGAACGAGGAGTTAACTTATCTGACATTGGGAGAGAAATGTAGCTCTGGCCTTCATCACTTCCATTTAGAGAGCTGCAAAAACCAAAAAGTTCAACTTGCTTAAAATTAATGATAGAAAGCGTAAAATATTGGATGAATTGAAAACCGTCATTCGAATTACCTCTCTTGGCTGTCCGCCTTGTTGAAGCTCAAACCCCTTGCATGGCCCCGGGATTTTCTCTGGAAACTTTTCTGCAGATCCTGAATTACAAATAAGCTATCAGGAGATTCAGCAAATGCTAAAGAAATAAAAGAAAAGTAGTAAGTCTTGGACATACTATCATTTCACCATCTGAGTCCGGTGAGCTAATGCTGTAATAACTGTTCATGCTCGGAGAAACCGGACCAGAGGGGGCCTTAGGAGAATCCTTGGCATTACTGGACAAAAGCCGCAATAGAGATGAAGGCCCTTTTTTATGATGATTGCTAGAAGAAACTGTAGGCGAAAAAATTTGCGGGGAATCCACTGGAGAAAAGGTTGAAGGAGAATGCAATTGGCTATTCGGTTTCGATGATTTTATGCTCGATCCAGTTTCCTTATTTTCGGTCATTTTCATGCTTGTAGGAGTTCCTGATTTAGAGCTTGCTTCAACATCCAAATTACTATCATCAGGGACACCATCATAATCATCTTCATCCTCCTCATTTACCGCTTCCTATCGAAAATTATAATGCGGGCAATTCGATAATTCTGATGCTTAACAAAAAAAGATGAATTTCACCAAAAACAATGTACGAAAATTTCACAGCCTTACCTGAGGATCCCATTCTTTGGAATCTTCCATGATATGTGACAGAGTTGGACTTGCACCCGACCTGCTTAAAAGCAACATCCATATATAAGCACATTCGAAATGATAAATTATAACTTTTGAACACCTGAAAAGGATGATTAACTTAAAGGGTGTGGCATGCCTGCTTGTTTCTTTCATATCATTTTTCGACTGAATAACTGGAAAAAAACCGGCACTCTTTGGCAAGATTGGACCAAATTTCACATAATCAGGAATCGACTTGCTAATCTCCCGCATAGGAGTCATTGGTGGCTCTGCTATTGGCAACATAGGCATCATCTTCTTGGTTACAGTAGAATCAGAGCTCAAGCAATCCACATAGTACTTAGCGAAAAGCCGTGTATTCTCATCTAGCGATTCACCATAAATCTGCTCCAGCTTCTGCAGCTTTTCCACTTGCTCTGGCCCCATAGAGTAGACGAGAGACTCGTTGAACAGTTGATCCAAATCAGCAGTAAACGACAAGTCAGAAGAATCAGGTATCAGTTCAATCACCAGCCTTTGCCTGGCCTCAGAATACCACCCAACAATGGAGCTCATATGGGGCAGAAACAAATCCTTCCACAGTTCAGGGGCAAAATCGATCCTCGAGAAGAACGGGTCGATTACAAACATCTCAAGGGCATGGAGAACCGAATTGTCATCATTGTCACGCAATTTCCAGAGATATGAAAGGTTGAGATGTGCCCAAGCAGAGAGGTAGAAATTCGGGACTCCCGCTGTTCTTTGGTCTGAATTCAGCATTGCACACACTTGCAGCATTTTCTCTGCATAGTCTAACCGAGCAAGCTTCGTTTCTACATTGGCGGTGTCGATTGCTTCTTCGAGAGCTTCAATGCCCCAATCTAAGTTGGCTAATACGGCTTGATCGGAATACCTGACCTCCGTGTTTTTGTCACTGCTCCCATCTTCAGCTGCTAATCTCTCAGCACACTGTTCTTTGTGCTGAGCCCTTCTCTCGTTATTGGTCAACCGGTCTTGTAAAAAAGTGTCCACAGTTTCAAACAAGAACTGCACAATTTCCTTCTGCTCAATTCCACATCTCAAGTCCCCCACCATTGTATCTGCTCTTGAGACTTCCAATCATCAAAGGCAGCTAATCGTCATTTGAATTAAGCTTCTGTCCAATTGCTACAGAATCAGAGGGGACAAAATAGGAAAGACATTAAGCTTTGAGCTAACACATTTGCAAGAGGCATAACTTCGAAAGAAGAAAGCTTTAGGCAAATTGATATAATCAAATACAAATTTTTTCCTGCAGGCTATACAATTCAGCCTTTCAAGTTAGCCATTGCAGAAACAAGTTTCTTACTCTATATGGAAAATAACATGAGAAACTAATATTGTAATCTCCATTAACATCAAAATTTTGCTAAAGTCAACACTAAAGAAATATTCTTATCATTTACATTGATAGAAAATTGGCAGACTATAAAGACTGCCGGCTATTAGATAGAAATAGCCGTGGCCGGCCTTTTTTTATGCAAAGTGATGATCAAAGCAAACAATGGACTATAACATTTGAATAATATTAATCACAATTAACATAGTTGTTTAATTAATACACCCGATTAAACTAATTAGAAACAGTACGTCATTTTTTTTCTTCTAATTATTCAACAGCTAATTAACATCCTTAACACCTAATCAAACACAACCTTAATCAATCTCATTAACGACAACAGAATCTAACCATTTCTTTTAGGGTGTGTTTGGAACCAAATCCTTGAAAGAAAAGAAAAGAATTGAATTGAATTGATTTTCTCACTTCAATTCCTTTGTTTGGAAACTTTGTTCTACTACAAGAATTCAATTGTTGGATTGCTAATCTTAGTTAATATGTTAGTTGTTATACAATTAATTGACAAGAATATTTTCATATGTTTTATGACTTGCGATTATGGATTTATTCTTAACTACAGTTTTAGCCCATTAAAATTATGACATATCAATGTGTATGATAAATTTTACAATGGTATAATGAACCTTAAAATAAGAATAAATGAAGAAAAATGTTTAGCAACACTTCGACTAATACTTGAAAGCAAATAAATGTGCACAGTTATGCACAATTTTATATATATATATATATATTGTAATAGAGTGAGCGGATAGTAAAAAACAATCAGTAAAATACAAGTTAACTTATGTGTTTAAGGATGATATTGTAAAAGTACATATTTAAGAATCTAATCCAATTGAATTCTCTCAAAATCATGTCTTTTTTTTGAGTGATTTGTGGTAAGTACATTTGCAAGAAAATGAATTCTTGCATCAATTCATTTCTTTTTCATATTGGTTGTTCCAAACAAAAGAATTGGAGAAAAAGAATTCAATTGAATTGAATTC
The DNA here is from genome assembly GCA_948291685.1 of Euphorbia celastroides. NCBI lineage: Eukaryota > Viridiplantae > Streptophyta > Magnoliopsida > Malpighiales > Euphorbiaceae > Euphorbia > Euphorbia celastroides. Next base: position 1,932 of record CAOJBJ011371731.1, on the reverse strand, counting down.
TCTAAAAAAGCTCCTTTCCAAACACAATCTTAACGTCTTTTGGTGGGAATATACTACTGGGCTTGGGCCAAGCCCATTAATCAAAGCCCAAATATGAAATTTGGAATCCAAAGATATTACAATAGCGTCAACTTTGGGCGATCATAATCGACTATATTCCAACTTTCGCCAAGATTACGACACGTGTCCCAGATCAACGGCGTCAGCAAAAATCACGAAAGATATTTCGTAGTCCCGATGCTAGTGTGAGCACGGGATTTTTTGTCCCTAGCCGCGAGGTGATGATGACTTGTCTCTTTGATAGCTTCGAGGAATTTTTCTCTGAAGATCAAAGCTTGGTTAAGCCTTTTGGTTGGATTTGATTCTCAATAAGCCCAAAAAACTAACCTAGATAACTTTTTCTTACCAAAACAACCTAAAAAAAACTACCCCCAAAACCTTAGGAGATCTTAGGCTCGTTGTAAGCCCCTTCCGATGTCCAAAAAATGGCCAAAATCCGGAAAAAGCTAAATTGACTAGGAAGACTTTAGTGACCTAAAAATGCTAAATTAATTCCTAGAATAAAAACAAGCATTAAATTTAGATCCCTAAAAACCTAAACAAATTAGTATAGTTTTCTATAACTTCCTATAAGCCCTTTAGGTCTTTCATAAAGCTTAGACCTAAAAACCCATAAAATAAACCCATAAGGCCCAAGTCCATCAAAATTGCAGCCAAATTAGCTCTCTTGGTGATCAAGAAAGAGGAGAAATTAAGACAAGTGGCATCCTTAGATTTAGGACACCTCACCCCTCACCTCTCTTCCGTTTTCATATATAAACCCCTCATTTCTAAGAGAAGAGAAGGGCTTTTGAAAACCCTAACCAAATTCTGCTGAAATTCACACTCTACAGCAACTCTACACCATTGAGAATCAAACTCTCTTAGGAAAAAAACCCATTAAACCACATTTGGTTTCTGTTTTCATGATTTCTTTGTTTCTGCTTCGTTTTCTGTCATTTCTTTCTGTGTTTTTCAGCTTCTAGAAACTCCTTGTTTCCATTTTCTCGGTCGCCGATTCCAACTGGGGTCTCTGTGGCCCTACTGAAACCAAGGCACCCCTACCAAATCGGCAAGCCTCCTAGTGGTTTCGGCACCCCATAGCTGGAATCGGCAGGCCTATTTCCAGTTCTACGTTTTTGGCGTTTTCTTCGTTTTACTATTTTGAACAATTTTCCTTCTCGAGTTTTCTGGTTTTAAGTCTTTTTTTTAAGTTTTAAGTGGTTTTAGTCTTTCGGTTCCCTTTGAATCTATTTCAAATTTCATCTTGTATTCTGAGTTGTTTGAGGTATTTGAAAGTTTGAATGTTGATTTTAACTATTTCGGTGTTGATTTTCACCTATTTCTGGCTTTAAAACTCGTTTTACTGAATTTCTGGTCAAGGATCCGCAGGCTGGCGACTTTATCGAGTCCCCCATAGCCTTGCCGAGACCATCATGGCCCCTGCCGTTTCGACAGTCCTTACGAGAAACCCAGATGGTTCCGGCGGCCCCTCTCCTATGCTCCAGTTGTTTTGGGAGGCACTCATTGTCTTCAGAATGGCCTTTAGTCCTTCGGGACACATTTTGGTTCGAATCAGTGTGGGCTAAATAGGATGAACTTCAGTTCTATGGTTCTTATGAACCCGAAAATGCCCTAGATTCATTCTTATTTCCATTTATTTACTATTCCAGAATATGTAAATGATGTAATATGTAAACTAACAAAAAATATAGTGGAATAACTAACAACTAACCTACTAACATTTACTTCTCCCGCATTTATTTATGTTTATGAATGTTTAAATTGATAACTTTTAACTTGAAATAGATTAGATGTATGATTAGGGTAATGACCATTTAAATTACATGTTATTTGATAATTTGACTTAAATAATGACTCGAACTCTAACAA
>CAOJBJ011371170.1:0-14034 GCA_948291685.1 Euphorbia celastroides | reverse complement strand
CTGTTCTTGCTTGTACGCTGATAAACGCCTTTGCCGTGGTCACTTGTGCCATATTGCCTAATAAGATTGCTCGCACCTTCACCGGAGATGTACGCTTTCTACTGAACGTAAAACTTCAGTTAGAAAAGGGGAACTCCTTAAATTTGTTGTGTGTTCTTTAATTTTCTGCAATTCTTGTTTGTTTAATCTCGTAAAGAAGACTAAAATGAACCTAAAATCATTACAAAAATTTTGATTGGTTTGAATTTTTAGAAAGGTTTTTCTCCTCATTTTGATTGGTTTTCTCCTCATTTTCCCTTTCGAATCGAAAGCCACTAACATATATCATTTAAAAAGAAAATTGGTAGAAGCTAAAAGGTTTCAAGGTTAAGTCGAAAGGTCAATGAGACAGTAAATTATTGGTCTAATGCATTAATTGTTAGCATCCCGAACTTGATATTTTTTTGACATTGCTCCTTAAACTTATATGAGTCACATCAAGCTCCCCAAAATAGGTAAAAATGTAAACTTCAGCACCTTGAAGTTGGCAAAGCGTACACTTCAACCTCTCAGTGCCATGTGTCACAATTTAAAAGAATAGAGAAAATTAAAAAATTTAACATTTAAAAGTCAAACCGATACACATGACATTCTTGCAAACTTTAAGATGTTGTAATGAACATTTTGTCAAAGATTGAGTTCTTAGCAGTGACACTCTTGATAATAATCCAGGAGTCATTTAAGAAAGAATATCAAAATGTAAATGATTGGGTGTATGTTATTGGAAAAAGGGTGGCATGCAAGAGAAGAGGAGGATTTCGGTTCACATTGAGAGGGCAGTCCAATTTCAATCTAATAATGGTGTCCAACGTGGGTTCAGAACCAGGACATGGGTTCCCATGCACCGAAACTGGGGTGCTAATTGGCAGAGCAACGTTGATTGGTTGATGGCAAATCACTCCAATTCTTTAATGTGGTTCCTTCTACTTGGAGTTTTGGCCAGACATTTTCTGCCAGAAATCAGTTCTGGTAGCTCACTTAATCTCAGTTAATGTTGGGGGACTAATCTTTTTTATTGTTCTCCGGCATGACCAGTTGACTCATATTAACAAGGTCACAAAAATTTATATTTATTTTTTTAAAATTGAATATTTTGGAGCTGTTCTTATTTGTCATGTAATTTTCTTTATCCATATAGCTCACAAATACGAGCTAATGCAGCTTAATTCGATTACTTTCATTTATTATATATATGAAATAATAAGTTTTGGGAAGTTTTTTTTTTCTGAGCTGGTGTGTACATATTTAATTTTGTTGATTAAAAATTTTAGAGGGTTTGAAACGGCTACATACTTCCATTTTATTATGTGTTGAAATTCCATCCATAAATGGAGTTGTTGGTATTCGAACCCTCAATCTCTACTTCCGAAAAACCTTATACCATATCGTGGAATAATTTATTCTAAAAAAGTTATGTTGACATGTGAAGTTCAATCGGGGCATTTATATTTTTTTTTGTTTCCCATCACGAGGTGTCTTGGATGGGTCGCTACTATGAGCGACACTTTTAAACCATGTCCAATCCAAACTAATTCCCGATTGTCAATCAGGTGTCTCGGATGGCTGACATCAAAATATCAAATTGCTTCATACACATCACTAAGATTGATCCCTACACCCTACTTGTTTAAGGACGGACTACCCCTACCACTAGACCACATCCTTAAAATTAGCATTTATATTATTTTAACCATTATACTTAACTTTTTAAGTGGAGAAAAAATTACTATTTTTTTTCTATTCTCTTTTAGTATTTTAGTAATCATATAACAAGTCTGTTTGTAGGAACAAAAAAAGAGAAAGCAAATCTATTTTATACCCGATAAGTATCAGTACGCAACGGGTAGCTGACTCCATTTTGTATGAGCGAACACAGAGAGATTTGTTCATCATTCAAAGGACTTATTCATAATAATTTAACTTTATTAGTTTTGTCTTCCTTTATTATATATATATATTTTTTCTATTTTTTAAAAATAGAAATCCACACATAAAATAGTAAAAAATATTACTAAAATAGTAATAAATTAATAAAAAAGATTAATAATTTATAAAAGTCAATATTCTTAAAACAAAAAATTCATTGTTACATTTTCATATCAAAGTGAAATAGAGTACTTAATCTTTTTTCTTTCATTTAATGTCTATTGGTGTTCCAAAAGTTCCTTTTCGACATCCGAGAGAAGACGATTCACTTTGAATTGACTTATAATGCGACTTGTCACAACCTTCTATTTATATTTTGAGAAACTTTATTAATGTTCACTTTGACCAAAGGTTTTCAGTAATTCAACCCATTATCCACCTTCCATAAATATTAAAATATATATAACAACCTAAAACATTTCATGCCAGCATGAGAAAATATATAAAAGTATAAAACAAACATTGTAACCCTAGCGAATGTTATTATATCATATCATGCATACATATTTTCAGATCAAACTTCATATCATGCATACATCTTTAATACTTTTATCTTTATTTGTACATCTCCTAGTTGATTGTTGTTGTGTACATGTCAATTTTTTTTAAAAAAATTACCTCATATGGACTTACATTAAACTGAAAGGAAAATCTTCAATCTACTTCAGATGTAATTCGAACTTGGGACATCTAGAATCCGAAAGTCGCATTTTAATCACTAGGCTAAGACTTCAATCACATTGTGTACATGTCAAATTAATATCTATGAAAAAATATTAAAACTTTAGCTAAAAAAATTTATATACAAGGGCCCATGTTTCAACTCTTGCTCAGGGTCTGAATTTCTCCGAGACAGTCATGCACCCACCATAGGGATAATCGATTATGCATAGATAGATTGTCATGATCTTTCGTAGAGAATGATAGACTCTAATACATTAAATATAAAGATCTCAGTGCTAGTTATTTTCATTGTCTTTAATTCTAAAACGATGTCAGTTTTAGCGATTAATAGACTGTAATTCAGCATGGTATTTGTACTTTTATCATCAGATTGACCATTCTTTTAGTCTGTTCGAGTGATATTTCTTTTTACATCTAGCCGAAGAATTGGAGAATAGACTTATTATTTAAATGTATGACAATCTATAGTCCCAATAGGTATATGGAGACTTAGGGTTTTTTTGGAAGTTAGTTTTTTAATGGAAGAGATGAAGGTAAACTGTTTTCCTTGCTTGTTTTGTAGTATTTTTTAATAAAGGAATAGATTTAATAGAAACTTAGTTCCTTCCATTTCCTTTATTTATGATTCCATCATATTGGTAGAATCGGGATCAATTAAGGTGAAATATCCAACTGTCTTCCCAAAATATCTTTCCTTTTATTTCAAGCATCCATTCCCTACAAATTTCACAGTTTTCTTCCAAGAAAAGCCTCAGCTGGCCCTGATAACATAAAATTTTGGAAACTAAAAATTTAAAATTATTGAGGCATTTCAGAGGCCTAATGGACCCAAGAAGTCATCTCTTGAAGTGGAATGAAAAACTTCTAAATACTTGCCTTCAGAAGAAACTTTATATTAGTAGGACAAATACTCCCTATTAAGGCTGACAGACTAATTAAGATAGATAGACTAATCAAGACGTTGAGGAAGAATCAAAAGGTTACTCTTAGTTTGTTATAAATCAAGAACTTTTATTTTCATATTTAGGAGTATAGGATTGTATTTCAAAAAATAATTGTCAATGTAAATTGTCCAACCTTATAAGCGGCTAATTATTCAATTACTTGTTTTCAGAAGAAAACTGAGAAATGAGCTACGAAGAATTCAAATCCCTTCAAACCAAAGAAAGAGTCTATCTCGGAAATATATTTATTACTCCCTCCGTTTCTTTTTAATTAGCCTTTTAGCCAATTTTTCTTGTTTTCTTTTAATTGTCTTTCTTACCTTTTAAGATATATATTTATTTACTTTTTCCAATTTTACCCATAGTATTTATTGCTCTATTAAATATATTTTATTTATATGTATTCATTTTACTAGATAGACTTTCACATTAAATATAGATATGAGTAAACTTATGTCCCTAATTAGTGTTTCGTAATTTTAGAAACAATCTCTAAAAGGCCAATTAAAAAGAAACAGAGAGGGTAATAAAGAGAACATACACCTAATGAAATAAATATTTAAGGACTGGCTAGTCACTTAAACTAATTGATTATCGACTAAAAATTAATTAGTCTCAATGAGGCATATATTATGGTGGGCAAAGGATCATTCATTTAATCATTACATGACCTTTTAAGCTGTTAATTGGGGCATGATTAAGTTGCTCCCAACCCGTTACCCATTGATGAACATAAAAAACGGAAATAATCTCTTAAAAGAAAATCAAGTTGCAATATTAAACCCAAAAAATAAATATGTGAAAGGAGATGTGGGGTTAAGCAAGAGAAGTGCTAGGTACAGTCCAAGTGTCCAACCCTAGCGGTGTTTCAACTATCTGTACTAGGACTTCACCTTTATCCAATTATGCTTTTCCACCTAATCGCCAAATCTCTGTGTTTAATAATTTTGTAATTATAAAAATCAACTTGCCATACCAATTCATGGGCTTTTTAAATTCCCACAAAACCACAACATATGTATATTCTCTAATTCCTATGTAGCTAGTATGTATAAATAGCCCAACATGTGCGCTTATAGTACACCAATTGAGTTGTGAATCATTTGTATAGATGAAGCTTTTCAACTTATTATGCTGTCTCTTTGCTTTCACTCTCTTGGCTTCCTCAGGTAATAATCCATATAAGCGGCACATTGTGTTCTATTTAAGTATTTATATCATCCATATAATTACTTTTTTGTTTGCGGGCGTGCTAATTCAGAAAATACGCAAGTGAGATTAAACCGAGTTAAAATTAAGTTAATTGACATACAAATGTATGTGAAAAGTAATATCATTCCTCTTAAAATTTCCCCGCATAATTTTCAACTCTCAAGCATGTGCTACTTCAACATGATATAGGTTAATAGGTAAGATCCACATTGACCTCTACATGCGAATGTCCATCAGATCAAGATATTAGAGCTTGAACTCTTACAATATTTCGAGAGGTGAATAAATCGAACTAATTTTGCATGTTGTCTTAACAGTGGAAACAAGGGAGGTGAATGCAGACAACGGAGGAAGGTGATATCAAGTGATGGACCCGAATGCATGCAATCTGTCATCGTGCAAACAACAATGTATTCAGCTTAAGAATGGCAATGGAGTTTGTGTTTCAAAGCTTACCTTGGGCATTTTTCAATGTGTTTGCTACATTAATTGTTAGCCTTGTATTTCCTTCTTCAAGTACCGTTTCTTATATGCATATCTTTACATGGATTTTGTAATGAAGTACGACACATGGTTAGAATGTGTTTAATTTAAAGTTGATCATCCAAAAATTCTACTGTGATGTTAAACCTCATCAATTTGGAAATATTGTACAACTTCTCGTTGATTATTACATTCTAGCTGAATTCAGTGCGTCAGTAAAAAGTATGAAAAAACAACCTGCAAGCATTTTCTCTCATCAAAGACAACTTTCATCAATTAAGGAAAAAAAACACCAGTATAACTTACACTGTATAAGGGGATTGTTTTCTTAGTATTCAATCCCGAAAATATTTTTGGGTCAAATATTTCTAAACACGAGGAAGTATAAACTATATATTGATGTGCAAAATTTTTCAAGAGATAGCAAACACTAATGTTTTGATCTTTTGAACTAATGTCTCTCATGAGCTTTTCTGGTAAAGTAAATTTCATTTCCAGAGTTTTAAGGCTTTGCTGTTTTCGTTACTAAAAAATTGGCTTTCTATTTTCAATTATAAGTGCTCAATTTTCATTCATATCACTATAAACATTATTATCGCTATTAATACTTAAAAATATAAAAATTGGAAATGATATTTTTCAAATGATTCTGCTAATTTTTTTATTTTAGTAATATATAGATATATCAAAATTTTAAAGAGTTTTTTACTAAAGAATATAGTTTATATATCAAATAAAAGACAATTACAAGTTTACAACTCTGATCAAAGGTGGATGAATATGCAGTCCGTATACATGTTGAAGAATCTGCAGTACTAGCTAACGCCTCTCTAGCATGATTTTGCAGATTGAGAAATATAGACCAATTTAAAACTAAAAGAAGTCAACTAGAGTTTTAACATCGAACATAGCACACGGCAAGACACCAACAAGCTAAACTTGCTTTTGCATTGGATAGGACTTATTACACTAACAAAATATAAATGCCGCAACCTATTTTTCTTAGCTATCAATAATGATTATGACCATCCACGATCATAAAATGCTTTCTAACCTGTTAACGTCAATTGATATTGCATATTTGAAATTTTCTTATTGAACGAAGATAGATTTAGGTGGTCTACTATAAAAGATATCTAGAAATTTTGTATAAAAAGTCCAACTTAATTATAAATTAACATTGAATTACACAACAACAAACCCGTGATTTAAGAAAAACAATCGTATATGGAGCAATAAAAAATAATTGATGCAGATTATTGAAGCAAGATACCAAAAAAAAACAAACATAAGAAAGTATATGATTTTTTTCTCTCTCTCCTTGAGAATCTAACTCATAGAGGTCGAGTATGGTTTTGTAAGTGAGAAAATGGACTTGAAGTCATTCTACGCCTAGCTGGCGCATTGGGCCAAATAGCTATGGAATACCCAAATCCAATTCACTCTCTAGTCTCCACAGCCCGGTAGCCTAGAAGCTCAACAACAAACTATAAACCAACTCCGAAATCTCAGAGCACCATTACCAAAATTTTCCAGAGATCAAATTGGTAAAGCTCGAAATGGTTCTTCAACGCATGAACAACAGCGCATTGATGAGGACGCCAAATCCAAACCTAATGTTGAAGAAAGTTCTGATACCGAGCTGAAAAATCCCAGCAAACACAAGAGAGCAAAGTCGTCACGTCAACACTCCGGTTCCGAGTCTGAATCTGAAGAAGATAACACAAAACGTAGCCGAAGAGAAAAATCTAAGCGAAAATCAGGGAAACCTTACACTGCACTGCCACACGCACCACTGGGGAGACCGAGAACTTCATGGCTCGAATTGGGTGAGCATCGAATTCCTTCTCATTGGTCAATGTAGCGTTTTTCGTGATGAATTGGTCCAAACCGACCATAGCAACCGTCCTCAACAGTTTCCTGCTTCTTTCCCATCCAAATAACGGTCCTCTTGACATACAAGTCTTTCTTCTCTCCAGGCACATAGTTGGGACCCATGATCCTAACCTTCATACCGGTCAACACCTTTCCAGAAAACAAGCAAAGAACCTGCCCTTGACAGATAAAGCATTAGAGGGCCCTCAGGGTCACAGTTCCTAATAACAGTTGCATAGGCATCATCAACGGGACCCTCATACAAGTTCTCAACCCGGTACTTTTGGGCAGTGGCGGGGGACGGCAGGTGGAATATCATCATCTCCAATAGAGCACTGCTAGCCGGTAGCCATGTCTGCATCACCCGTTTCATCAAAGCTTTCCCCATGAGTTCTCTCTCCTCTGACTTCTGCAACATGGGCCACAGCTTGTCCTTCTGCTTGACCGGCTCATAATGGAACTGCACAAATCCACGCTTGCAGGACGAGGACCCTGTGTTCTTAGTGGCGGGATCAAAGTAGTTCTCCCCCCATAGCCTCTCCATCATCTTGGACTCATCTACCCCAAATTTTGAGGCATACATCTTAGCAAAGCAAGCCGGCTGAGAAAGCAACCGTCCCTTTCTCGGGGTGCACTTGGCAATCACCAAGGAGAGAATCTCCATATGTTGCTGTGATGGCATTCACACTTTCAATGACCTTTGAGAAAGTCTTGTACACCTCTTCACCATCGACCTGCAGCTCCAGAAAACACCGGTGACAGCCAGCACCGGCTTGATTCTTTCCCCCTAAAGCTTGTCTAAGGACCGTCTCGGTTTGGACACAGACCCCCTCGATGCAGTCCACAACCACCAGAGCACCGTCTGTGATTCAAAGGGCGGCAGTGACTTCTGATGAGAAGTCAACGTGGCCCGGAGAGTCAATGAGATTGATGAGATATTTGTTACCTGTCCGCTCTCCTTTGAAGCTTTTGAGAGAAGATTCGGGCATCTCGTAGTAGAGAGAGATGCCGGTGGATTTGATTGTGATGCCGCGCTCGTCTTCGTCGGCCCGGGTGTCGGTCATGCGAACATCGCCGGCGACTTCTTGTGCGATGATTCCGGCGGCCGCCACCAGAGAGTCTGTGAGGGTTGACTTGCCGTGGTCCACGTGGGCAATTACTGACATGTTGCGGATGTTGTGCTTCGAGTCCATGGTACTCCGGAGCTCTTCTGCTGTAAACTTCACCATGATTTTTTCAAAGTAGTCTCAAATCTTCGGCTCTTCTGTTAATGTATTACTTGGATGCATTTATATACACTTCAAACGTCTCCTGATTATAGTGTAATTGAGAATCATCAATTGATTAGGACTTGTATTTTCTTGATTAATTACAAAAAATATCAGTATTGCTTGCTTCCCAAGTTTCGATCTCAGGATTGCAACTGAAATCGGATCCTAAATACCGCATGTGTCCCATGAATTTAGCGGCCTGATTATTGATACGTGTGTAAAGTAACTAATTGCAAATGTGTTGAACAGTTACAGATTTGACTCATTAACTGCCTGGAAACTATAATATCATTGTAACTAACTAAGTAACGTGGGATCATTACTTATATAGCGGAACCATTTTCCAACTACTCTTGAGATGTAATGTATTGGGTTTTGATTAATTAAATTATTTTTTCAATAAAGAACACATGTATTGCTCGATTATTGAATTTTTGTTTTTGGCGAGGATCATGTATGTGAAGTCTTTCTCAATTCGATTAATCAATGAGATGCCGTCCACCGAACATACAAGAAAGCTATGACTTAACTAATGTACTGACATATACATATGTAACTAACTCCAAGTATCCAAAATCCAAGAAATATTCAGGTTACTTAGTCTGTTCGGGGCTTTTTTCCCAAGCTGTTTTTTCTAAAAACTCCATTTTGGAGCTTTCCATAAAAGCAGCAGATTATAATTTTGGGAAAACTATTTTGACAGTTCTCAACTTTTTGATATGAAAGATTAAAATACACTGTCAAAATAAAAAAATGGTGATATATGAAAAATTTCGATACCAATTTTTAGAAACAACAGCTCTGACAACAATGCCAAACAGACCCTTAGTAGTTTGTAGTAGATAACCCCTCCAGAAAAGCATTCAAAAAATGTTTCCAACGTAGAACAAAATATTATTTAAGAACTGTAAAACTTAAAGATGCTAATTGATTAGCTCACGGTTTACAAAACAACAACAAATAGTTGAACATTTCATGGCTCAAACCGAAAAATAAAAGGAGAAACTATACATATACAGAACAAATTAAAAAAAAAAAAACAATTTCTTGAGGAATACGCAGGAGTTTTGTGTGTTGGCTTAACTACATATGATGTCACATATGAGGACTTATTCATGTCATATAAAACTAATTTGTAAGCACGAAATTACATTACTTCAACATACTCAACACAAATATTACTTAAGGATAATACACAAATGCATCCCTCAAGTTACCACTTTTCGTTCATTACATCCCCTAAGTTTGAAAATGTCTTATTACCCTTTTCAAGTTTGTAAAAATGGATCGATTACCCCCATAAGTTGTGGCTGAGGTTTTAAAAAAAAGGCTAATTTCATCGTTAAAGACTTCTAACCGTTGTGCTCACTCTTTTCCAAACATTAATCTCCAATGCTCTTCTACTATGTCGAAGTGATTCATTGTTGCCACGTCCTTGATCGTTCACCTCTTTATGAACTTCCTCGTACTTGGTGTTCCTTCTCAAATCCTTGATTCATCTTGTATTTATTAAAACTAATTAGAACACTGTTTCCTCTGACGTAATATCAAATAAATAGTATTGTGCAAAGTGTCATATTGTGCTTGATCACACATGTCTTCCAAAGTGATAAAATAATGGTTAAATATAATAGGCTAAATGCATACTTAGTCCTTTAACATTGACATTTTTTTTTGAAATGCTCCCATAAAGTTGCAAACGTCAGATACAACACATTGAAATTGGAAAAAGCGCTCACTTCAGCCCCTCAGTGCCATGTGTCATATTGTGATTGGCTTGACTTTTCGAAAAAAATTTAATTTTTTATTTTTGTCTCTCCATTCAAATTGTGACATGTGCCATTGAGGGTTTAAAGTGAGCATTTTTGTCAACTTCAGGGGGCTGAAGTGAGTATTTTTGCCAACTTTAGGATGTTATGTTTGACGTTTGCAATTTTAGAGGAACATTTCAAAAAAAGTGTCAACTTAAAAGAGCCAAACATGCATTTAGCCTAAACACATATAACAAATTAAGTTATTATTGTTTGAGCAGGCTCAAATTGATCTCGAATATTTATATAAAAATATAAAATTCCAAGCTTTTACAGACTCAGATTAGGTTCTATAATTCAAGTGAAGTTCAGCAAAATTTGTTAGGGCTCGGATCGGATAAATACCCTGACCTGTAAACAGGTTTACTACTGGGCCCATTGAATTTAAGAGATTAATAAGCACGCTCAGGCTTCTACATAATCATTCGGAAATATTCACTTCTAGGTCATATTGATAACTTGATTTTAAAAAAATATCCCGTGTGCTCTTGATCAAACAACAATTTATACATTGATGGCTCTTGTGTTTCTTTTTTTCTTACGACAATGTCCTCATGTATTCCTTAAACAACTCTAGTTTTGATATAATGTCCTGCATACATTCAAGACCAAAAGATAGCACTAGAGAGTGGTTGACACTTGACAGAGAAATTTTGAGGGTTTTAACTTGAAAAACCTACAAAGATAGCATTTTTGAAAGCCGATACAACAAAGTGAAGTTTCTTTTGGTGTCCCCAAGCTGAATTTGAAGGATTCAACTATTAATCACTCGCTTGTTTTGGCAGTATTTCCCGAAATGTTGTTTGGAAGACAATGTGGCTTGAATACATATAGCATTAGAGCCCTTATTTGAACTCAACACAAATTTATCATAACCTCAAAATATATATTCTGCAACCCCCAATGGATTATAATTTTCAATGTACACATCAATCAAACGAGACCTTTTCAAACTCGAGAATGCATAGTAATAGTCATTCCAACTCCTGATGATAATTTTGAAGTTGGCTGGAAGTGGCAGCAATAATAACCGCAGAAGAAAAAATGCTAAGGAGAGCTCATACCGTGAAATTAGGAAACAAGTGAAGGAACATTCAAACCATATGAGTTAAAGATATTAGTGAAAAAAAAATCATAAACAGTTTAAGACCAAATGAGTTGTCATCCGTCAAAGAAATAGATTGATTCACTAACCTATCTAGAGTTAAACAAACCATAAATATCATAAAGCCAACTGGAAATTTAAGGACTAAAAATATATAATTAGAACATGAATTCAAATAGAACAATCTCTTGCCTTCTTGGGACCAAAAACCTGTGCACGTGTTTCCTTAAAGAAATATAAAATACATAAAGTGTTTGGAGCCACGTAAAATAGGAAGTTTCATTTGAGAAAATTATAAAAAAATAGGGGCAAATATGAGCAAGGGGCTCGATTGCGATGAAGATCAAGAGATCCATGGACAAGCAAATAGAAGTTTTCTACAAGTTGGTCCCTTGTCGAAAAAAATAACAAAAAGAATTAAAAGAAATGCATTAAAAGACTTAATTGTACAATCTTACCACTTTGTTGAGGTAAATAGATAGAGGATTCAGGCATTGTGTCATTGAATTTCATTTAGATTATTAAACATCTCAAAATTTATCCAAAAAGACAATAAAGAAAGCAAGACTTTCAAATGTTCATACCATTGCAATCACACAATGAGCATTGCCAGAAAAACTGAGAGTTAAATAGAGGCCAATCTTTCCACAATATGCTCACCATAATCCCTTAAGCTATTTATGTTATCAATCACTAATTAGTAAATACTAAACTATCTAAATAATATACGTCGCATTTGATATTATCTGATGAAATAATATTCATCTCAATAAATATAAAATCCCATATGATGGAAATTAATCTGCCAAAATTGTCAATGGCTTCACTGAACCAATAGAGGCAACATAACAACCCTTTCCTTTTCTGTAAACCAAAATACCTGTGTTCTCAACTCAACATAGTCTCGATAGCTCCCAAAAAGTAAGATTTATTTTCATAATTCTACAAAAAGATTTCTTGACACATATATAGAAACAATACCGGACAAAACAATGCAGACTATATCAATTTGTTTTAGAATCCCAGATATTTCACCTGAAAACTTCAAATATTCTGCACATCATCGACGCATTTTCTCCTCTTAACCTCTCTTAAAGATTCCCCTGGTTTATCAAGTAAAGCAAGGTTGTTAACATAATTACAAAGAAAACCGCCCTCAATGTAGCGCTGCTTAGTAATATTCCTACAGCGTCCATCTCGACGAACAGCAATGGCCCGAAACCTGCCTCTTTCTATAATCTCATCCCCGTCCTTATTAAACCCCATAACACATGTCCTTCCGATCCAACAACAGAGTACTTATTCCACCTCTTCTCATTCACATCCATAACCTGTATATGAGAAACACAACGATTACTTCCTCGAGGCTCCAGAATCCCAATATCCTTACTAGTCCCGACTACAGCAACCGAGGACTTTTTAAATGCCCTCAAGTGCAATCTAGCCGATGATCTTACAGATTGCCAACCATCTAGTCCCGATTAATTTGGTGCTGGGTTGTCAACGATGAGAGTGGTGGCGCTATGCCATCACGAGCAACTGATGGCGCATTGAGTGCCAAAAGTTGAGTAGAGTTATTGCGATCCAGTTGGTGTTCATCATCACTGATATCAGTGAAGTGACCATCAACCCTTTTGTTGTTATTGTCTTCCGGCGCCATTATCGTCGTCGAAAGGTCAAGGAAATCAAACTGAAAGTTTGAATTGGAAAATTGTAAATTTCAAGTCTCAGTTGTCGATGAGATATGACTCCACGCTCACCGCACCAATGATGATTTTGTGAATAAAATCTTCTTCAAGTCAACGAATTCTTCAACTCCGGTCGTCGTCTTCCACCTACAAACACAAGGGTTAGGATCGGGGGGTGCCCTTTGGGGACTCTCTGATGCCTAAGTCAGTAAAGGGTTTTTGAGAGTGAAAGGTAGCAGTATAACAGTTAAGGTTCAAGAATTTCATACCTTTTTACCTTAGGCTCTTGGGTATTTATAGGCATTGATTGATGCCTTAACTAGGAAATTCGAATCTCATTAGGATTCAGCTGTTAAAGCTTTCCCGAATAGTTCGGAGTTTGTTCCTCAATAGGATTCATCTAATACTTTTTCCTTGCTGAAAAGAAAAATAGGATCCTATATGATTTAGGAATCCATGCCACCTAAACAGCAAATTTCCTTTTTATTCGCCACACCGGCTTAACTGTCCTTGAGGCCTTGAGCCGTTATTTGATTCATTATCGTTCATTAGCTTTATTCAGCTCACCCCGTCAAGCCGCATAGCTTGGTCGAGGCGGTTCTTTGACAGCCTGGAATCAACAGTCAATATTTTGCTGATAATACCATCAATAACTTTTCAGAAACCGAGACACCCAAACTCGGTTTCATTTTTTTTAATTTTTGTCAGAAACCGAGGTTGGTGTTTCGGTTTTAATTCAAAATAAAACCGAGGCTATGATGCTCGGTTTGGTTCTGGGTTAAAACAACCCCAAATCGAAAAATATTTCTGAACCCAACATTATTTTGGGAATCATTTTTGGTAAAAGTATTTTTTTTTAATCCAATACCGTAATTGTTTGACGCTATTTGTCTACTTTTTCTTTTTAATCATATTAGGACGCCAGACAAAAAGGGTTAGAAGACGAAAATGAGGTTAAAAGAACTTCCTCAATGCGAGAAAAGAACCTAAAGCCGT
>CAOJBJ011370606.1:0-10781 GCA_948291685.1 Euphorbia celastroides | reverse complement strand
TGAATAATGATCTCATGAGTCTTGTGAAAACAAGACCTCTGAAGTATTGGAAAGAAACACTTGCACTTCTCTGCACAGTAAGTTTTATGAATTCTTATGCATAGTTTATGTTGTCATGCCTTGCATTAATATTGAAAATTTGTCTGAACACGATGATTGCACTTTCCTTTTCTTGCTTCAATCTGTAAAAGCGACTTTATTTTGCCGGCATGCTTAAAGATATCTTTTTGTGCTTCAGATCAAGCATTGTCAGGCGCTTCTGCAATTAGAAAATGAATTGTAGAAAAATGACTGAACTGAACAGGACATGGGACCTCAATGTTCTTAAAGTCTAACAAATATTATAGATGTTTTCCATTTTTCTTTCTTTTTACTTTCTTATTTTATCCTGCAGATATTTTTCATTTTGATTTGATTGAGCTGTGGCTTGATCTTGGCATTTTCTGCATTTGCTTCTTGTGACCTTTTGAAGTTGACAAAATGGAGAAATTTAATCATGTTACTATTTCGTAAAAAAATTGGCTAGAGCCTAGAAATCATTCTACAGTGTTTGTAACACTTTTGTTATAATTGTTGACCAGTTTGCGCAAAACGAGGAGTGGAGTTTGCTTTGTGATTCACTTGCCTCAAAATTAATGGCTGCTGGCAATACTCTGGCTGCAACTCTCTGCTATATATGTGCGGGAAATATAGATAGAACAGTTGAGATATGGTCGAAGAACCTGATTACAGAATGTGATGGGAAGCCATATGTTGAACTTCTTCAGGTAAGCTTGCTGCAATCAAGAAGAGTTGAAACACACTTTGTTGCCTGCCCTACACTAACTTGATCAGTATTCTCCATTCTGCTAGGATTTGATGGAGAAAACTATTGTACTTGCTCTAGCAAGTGGCCAGAAACGATTTAGTGCATCTCTGTGCAAGCTTGTTGAGAAGTATGCTGAAATTTTAGCCAGCCAAGGGCTTTTAACTACAGCTATGGAATACTTAAAACTTCTGGGGTCTGATGAACTGTCTCCAGAAATTTCGATCTTGAGAGAGCGAATTGCCCTATCCACAGAACCTGGTAAGCTCTCTTTCTCTTTTTGGTCATAATTGGTATGCCCAGTTGATGATAAATATGTGTTATCAAGCATCGTTGGGCTTAAAATCATCCATAGTGCATTAACTTTACATGTATTAATATAATGGTACATGAACTTAAAAACTGGACATCATAATACACAAACTTTATACTTCATTAACATGATGGTCAAATTTACCTGAACCATAAATTTTACCTTTGACTTCTTTCACAATAGGTAATATTGGTCCACTCCTTAATTTGTGATTTTTCTTTTCATCTTTACCCTCATTGAGATTAATGTTGTCCTCTCTTGTTTAGCCAATCTATTGAGATATTGCAAATTAACACACCTTGACTGTTATTTTCACCATTTTGATTATGATTTGCATACAGTCTTCTTTCCTACTTACCTTTTTTCACGGAAACATGCATTTCTCACAATTAGATTTATAATTCTTATTTTTTAATCTCGCAATTCTATTTCCATTCGGTACCATACTACATCATCGGTTTATTCAATCTCAATTATGAACTAGTCCATTCAATATCAATTTATTAGAATTCCCTTTCTCTCACTATGAATGAACTAATGAACTACCCTTTCTATACTAAAGAAACCTATTCTAAACATCTGTTGAAGGAGAAATTAAGGAATCAAGCATTTGCCGTATTGCTAAATTGTTGTGCATTGCAATCAGCCAGATCTAGAAAATTAACTCAAAAGTCATTTTGGCTATAAGAAAAATCAAAGAACCGTCCATATTAATACATATAGATTCATGCAATTTTGTTTCACTTAATATTAAAATTAAGAAAGTGATTCTTCTTGTGTCAAATATCAATCATTATCAATATTAGGCCTAATACATAATAAAATCTGAGTGTGTAAGGTTTTTTTAATTTTCAATTTGCCGATGTAGCTTGGTCCCGAAAAAATGAAGAAATAAAGACAAAAGAGATGTGATGAAATTTAGGAATGAACAACATACAAAATTAAAATCGAAAGGAGTATGAGAGACTAAGCATAGTTATTTCAATAAAAGAAGAGGAGGGATATTACCTTTTGTTGGAGAAGTCAAAGGTAAAATTAGTGGTCAATATTTGACCATCATGTGAATGAAACATACAGCGTGTGTACCATTATGTTAGCAAGGGTCAAGTTCGTGTACTATAAATGATTTTAAGCAATCATGGTTGCTTGGCAGAGGTTCTTCAGTCAGTGGGTCACATTCTCTTCTTACTCAGCTTGTATCTCCATGTATAGGGATGTTGCATAATTTTTATGGTTCACTTTGTTTTTTATGTTGAGAATTTGAGATGTGCGCCATGCCAACTGAAATTGGCATTTTGGTAGGTTAATGATAGAAACCATGGCATCTAATTATTTTTATTGAATTTCTGTTTTCAAGTGAGAGTGAGTTGTATTGATGCCAAGCTCGAGTTTTACCCATACTTCTTTAATCAGTTATCCACTAAGTGTGAGTGGTTTGTGATACAGAGAAAGATGCAAAGGCAACCGCATTCGAGAATTATAGTGTTGATCATTCCAAATATGTTGCGCCTAGTGTTTCTCATCACTATCATCCGGTGAGTTCTCTGGCACTATGCTTCTGCTTGATATTTTTTTTTATTGTTAACTCACTTTGAACGACACTTAATATGCTTTGCCTTTTCTGCTTAGGACACAACATCACAAGTGCATGGCAGTCCCTATGGTGAAAATTATTCACAGCCACTTGCTCCTCATGGAAGAGGATATGTGGCACCTGCAGGATATCATAATCCTTCACCGCCTGGTGGATATCAGCCCGCCCCTCAGCCTGGCTCCTATCATGTCTCACAGCCTGGAATTTTCATTCCCCCTCAGGTGCCTCAGGGTCAACAGGTATTTTCCTTTTGTGTATTCTGATGTAGAATGCAACTGACTGCTACAATATTTTTCTGTATGTGAACTTCAACTAATTATACAAGTTGGGATCTCCTTTATGATAGTTGGAGTTTGGATATACATGCATCTGTTGAAAGAGAAATGTGTGGAAATATTTCCTTTCCAGACGACCGAAACTTTACTTGAATATGTTTGTATCATGATTGTGTCCTGTCTTGACTGAATTTGTAGAAATAGGCAGGACAAAGAAAAGGCTAGAGAAGAATTTTAGGGAGAAAGTATTCTGATAATATTCATTCGTTGATTCATTGTTTCTCACTACATTGCAGAATATGTAATGTAACAAATTTGGTAGGATAGTTGTTCTTATACAGAATTAAGCCTAACTTATAACCTAGTACATTGATTGAAGATAGTAATGGGTGTTCTGTTAATTCTTGGTCCTTTTTTATAATCAGAGCCCATTCTCCTTCCTCTTTTGATCCTGCTCTTCGACTATGTGAGGAACTCCTTCATTTCCCTTTCAACTCCTTGATCTTGCATCAAAAATCAAATTTCTCATCAGTGGATTCAGATTTCTCATAAACTGGAATTGTGGCTTATAACCGCTCAATCTGTTAAAATTAGGTTGGAGAAGCGCTTTTAATTTTCGTTTGTCAGGGTTGTATGCAGACTTGATTGAATTTGTAGACATAGACAAGAGAAAATAGAGGTGAGACACTGACACAAATAAAATAAGGAAGAAGAATACCTGACATATTCTTTTAATATTCGTTCTTGATCCCCTGTTTCTCATTACTTTGCAGAATATGTATCATGCTTGGACCACTGAATAGACAATTAAGTTTAATTGCCTTGTATATTTAGGATATTAATCACTTATTCAGCCCTAGATAGCCAAAGAGTAGATTACCCTGTGCAGTCCGTTTCTAGAACAGTTATTAGCTGTAAATCAATGCCACAATCATGACTGGAATTGGAATGGAAATTGCGAGAGAAAGATGAGAAAAAGAAGTGAATTAGACTAGAAGAGAAAATAGAGGAGAAGCAGAACAGAGAGGAAACAAGAGAATGATTGAGAAGAAAATATTCTGATTATTCATATCATGGCATCACTACCTAACCAAAGGAATGGCACAACTGCCCTTATTCTAGTTTACCTCTCAATACCTGACAATTAACATGGACTGAAATAACTACTGACTGCCATAACTAAATATATCTTCAGCTATGCTTTTCTTGTAGTGTGACAGTTCTATGTATCTAGTACTTGGGAATATTTTGCTTTCAGAGTGAATTGAAATTGTAATTAACTGCGTCGAACGAAAATAAACTGTTTGCACCTTGTGTTTTCTGAGGAAAATTTTGCTACATCTCAAGCTACCCCGGCTCAGCAAGCAGTCAAGAGTTTTAATCCTTCGAATGTCACTATCCTAAAAAATGCAGAACAATTCCATCAACCCACATTGGCATCTCAGCTATATCCTGTATGTTTATTGACGACAAATCTTTACATAGATCCTGCAAATAACTTACTGATGTAACAAGTTTCCTCTGCTTGTGACAAGTGCAGAACTCTAGCTACCAGCCGGTACAGCCTCCAGCTGGCCCACAAGGTGTCACTCAAGTGGGCCCATTTCCGGCCCACAACCAACAGGCTGTGGCCCCCAATAGAACACCGCTGGGATACATGCCAGCACCTCTCCAAAGACCTGTAATGAATTCAGTGCAACCTCCAAGCCCCCCTGCTCAGCCAGCCCCAGTACAACCAGCTGCAGCCCCTGCTGCCCCCCCACTCACTGTTAAGACCGCCGACACTTCAAAAGTACCCGGTATTAACACAATTCTCTTCTTAGTTGTTTATTACAAAACATTTTCTGTTTTGTTGGCTTCGATTTTGTTCATGTTGACTATAGCTAATTGTATTTTGTCAATGATGCAGCTCACCACAGGCCTGTCATTGCAACACTGACGAGGCTGTTTAACGAGACATCAGAAGCCTTGGGAGAGGGCCGTGCAAATCCAGCCAGGAAGCGGGAGATAGAAGACAACTCCAAGAAAATCGGGGCCTTGTTTGCCAAGCTCAACAGCGGGGACATATCGAAAAATGCCTCAGATAAGCTTATTCAACTGTGCCAAGTATTGGACAAAAACGACTTCAGCACAGCCCTGCAAATACAGGTATGCCATCAGATTGTTGAAAGCCGTTTATGCTGACAAAATAGTGATCTGTTTTCTTGTTTGGTATGAACAGGTACTTCTCACAACAAGCGAGTGGGATGAGTGCAATTTCTGGCTAGCAACTCTGAAGAGAATGATAAAGGCAAGGCAAGGCGCCGGCGTTAGATCAAGTTGAAACTAGAGGATCAAAATGTTGATCTCGAGTTTGCATTTTTTCGTTTTTACAGGTGTGATTATTCTTTCTAAATGAACATCTGTTCTATGATTTTACCTACAATTAGTGAGGGTAGTTACGAGGGAACTTGCTGCTGAATGGTCTTTAGTTTGATGTTCCTAGTGTTAAGATTAATAGAGTTTTGTTTTTTCAGTGTTTTCACAGATCCATTTTTGGTTGGTATTATAAGTTGAATTTTTCTTTTCCTGCTTTATTTGTTTTTCCATAAGATTAAGAACATTTAGCCCTTAATAAGTTAAAATTTACACCAAAGATATGTCGTTGGAAGGTCCCTGTTTTGGAGCACTTAAGCGCACATTGTTCGTAATCCTGGAGGCTATCGTTGATATGCTTTTTTTTTTTTGGTAGTGTGTAACTATTTTCTTTGCTCTACTTGTACACATCAAAAAGTGATGTCAATCTTCATTTTTTAAAATCCATTTTTGTAAAATTTTCATATAATTGAAGGTTGTGGATGCATTAGTCAAGTATCTATTGGCATGTCCAGTTCCTTTTACTTTACAGCTTAAATTGCGGTATCATAAGTATGTGTCTCCTTAGTCAACATCGGTCTATATAAATTTCGTAGCTCAATTTGAGAGGTTAAATGTGTCTCCTTTTTCTTTAAAATTCTTAAATGTGGTGGTTAAACTAGGAAATGATTGTTTATGATGCAACAATCCCAAACTCAGTTGACTTAAAAAACAATTAATTTATAAAATACAGGAACCCAAGGAACAGCCGAGTAAACGACAAACGAGAAAATGAATGGCCTTGACATTTGAAATTCCATTATGACAACTTATTCATGTAATAATTTTGTTTTGCACTTTAATATGAAAACGTGAGATGAGGTTAGTTAATAAATCCTGTTAGATACGGATAAATAGCTACAGACGTTATGTTTTGTCACTTATTGGAAATTGAGTTGATTCTTTAGGCTCTTAATTGTCTGTATTACTGAAATTCAAGTTCTTTTTTTGCATCAAAGAGGGCTTTTGTCTTTGCTCATAAAATTGGGTTGGTGTCTGACGAGTCCTTTTCTCTGGGGTGACACATTTAATTTTTGAATCCTGATGTTTGCCTGTTTTTAGAGGGAAAAAATTCATATATTTTCAAATCAATCGAAGTATTTACTTTGCACATAGCAACAAGGGTGTCCTTAGGTGTACAATAACAATGTATTGTGTTTCTTCTTCCCAAATTTTGAAAGTACATACCACGATAAACTCATATTGCTGCATACATATTAGATATACTGAGCTCTAGCTTAAAAAAATGCAACATTTGATGTGGCATACATTCAATAGAAAACAATTGCATAATGTATATTGCAAATGACTGTGCTTCACTTTAGGAGAAGAAACATCGCTAGAAGTAAATTATGACTCCTAGCAGTGGAGATAATCAATAGATCGACTGTATCGTAAGCTCCTTTAAGTTGTTGCATTTCACCTTCTGACCAAAACATTGAAATGGTTCACATTCACCATTGAAGTTGCTTATCATGTATCAATTTACGCATACCGGCTTTTGGTTGAGGAGAGAAATAAGAAGAATAACATTTTTTAAAAGTCAAAACCGACTAGAAACCTTTTGCAAGTTTGAGAACGCAGGCCTTCTCAAAGTTTAGAGCGCCAACAGATGAAATGGAACGAGCAACAAGTGCTGTATTCAGCCCGGTTAAAATTGATATCTAGTTTCAAGTTGAAAAAAATGAGCATCAATTAAAATGTCTTTGATTTGTTTGCCAAAATGAGAAATTTCATAAATCCAAATGAAACGTAAATAGAAGAAATAGAGTGAGCTGGGTGTCCGACATGGACCAATCTCAGTTAGGTACAATTGTGACCAATCACAATCTATTTGCTATACTAAGTAACATTAGTTAAAGCCATTGTTGAGTAATTCACAATATTCCCCGTTAAAAGAATCAATACAGCCAAATTTGAACCTCCAAGTACGGATATCATTATTAGCCACATATAATGCTAAATCATTCTGCTGTACAATTTCTATTATCATTACCTAAGTAGTTGTCTATCAATGAGAAATTTGTGGCAAAGTTTGAAACTTCAGGGCGAAATTCGGCAAAACGAAGAAATTTGGCCAGAAAAGGGAATTACATAGCAATGCAATTGAAGATATGTGATGGAAAATTTATTCAAAACCACTTAAAAATCATAAAGAATTGTCTCTATGTAAGCAAAAATACAAGCAGCCTATAAAATGGACAAGAATTGTGTCCTTGAATCTACACATTTGAAACCCGGAAAAACATTTGCATTTCAATGAAGAATTGAACAATTGTGAGCCCATAAATCAATGAAATACTCACAAAACAAATGTAATACATAACCAAGAAGCTTACAAACCTGAGATCATCCGCTATACTGTTGAAGTTGCTCTCGATCAACCGAACAATTTGCTACATCTCCTTACTTTCTTGACTCCTAAATCTCGAAAGAGCAATTGTTCCATCAAATTGAGACTTGGATTGATATCTCCCCTTACTACTAAATCTAGAACTCAAAGTTCGAGTTCTCGACTTCAAACTGGGCTGGACCCCATCAGCCTCGCCTAGAAAACCCGAGTCCCCCTCCATGAGTTCCATCAAATTGCTTCGAAACCCTAAATCGGAGTACACTCTCCTCAAATCCTTAACCGATTTCACCCCAAATTCATCATCCAAATTCTTTTCGGGTCTTTTCAACTCAACGGGTCGACCCACCGTCTCCACCATCATGCACGGGTTGTTAAACCCGTTCCATGAATGAAGAGGAACCAATTTACTCAATGAAGTAAGCCAATTGGCTACTTCCTTCATCGATGGCCACCTCTCCCTACAAGATCTCACACATTTTGCAGCAATCAAAGCCAATTGCTTTCTAACTACAAGATCCTTTAAAGGAGCGATTTTCAGGTCATAGACTAAACCGAGCTTCCCCTTCTTTATGAGTGGAATTGCCCAATCCACTATTGAAGGGGGGGAGTGGCCAACATCAATTGCCTTTCTCCCACTTATTATCTCTAACAGCAAAATCCCAAAACTGAAAACATCAGTTTTGGTACTCAAATTATCAGGAGTTACATAACATGGATCAAGATAACCAATAGTGCCAGCGGGTGGAGTTGACTTAAGTCTATAATCATCATCAGTTCCACATCTAAGAGCTAAACCAAAATCACCCAATCTCGCATTGTAATTTCTATCAATCAAAACATTTGCAGATTTAATATCCCTATGAATAATTGGGGGATTTTGAGAATGCAAAGTATCGATAGCCTTAGCAATTTGCAGAGCTAACCTAATTCTACGGCCCCAATTTGGGGGCCTTGAATTAGAAGAGTGAAGAACATCATAAAGAGTACCGTTACTCATAAATTCAACAACAAGCAACCTATCTTTAGTATCATTAGCAAAGCCTAACAGATTTACCAGTCTCGGGCTGTGAATTTTGGACAAGATCTCCATCTCGTTATCCACTTCCTGTCCAATTTCGAGACCCTTTGAGGGTTTCTTGACGGCGACATGACGGCCGCGGATGACGGCCTTGTAGACGCAGCCGTGGCTGCCTTTTCCGAGCAGTTTCTGGTCGGAGAAACCGTTGGTGGCGGCCTCAAGATCGCTGTAGAAAAAATGCTGGATCTTTATGGGTTTTTCCTCTCTGGATTTTGGGTCGGAGACTGCAACGGCGGATTCGGCTTTGCAGGAAAAATAACCCATCTAGAAAGCTCAATTGGGAGGTGAAATCAACTGGGTTTTGGACAATTGAGAGACAGAGAGAGAAGAGAGTGTAAAAGAATTCAGGATTTTGATGGGAGAGAAAAGGGGGTTGACTGGATCAGATAAAAATGGAAACTTGATTGAGGAGGAAGAAGAAGAAGTGTGTGGCAGCTGAGGAAACGGGGAAATGGGGAAAAGTGGGAAAGGTTGGAATGAAAAGAGAGGCCAACTAATTGTAAGATGTGATTTTTGAAATTGTAAAATGGAATTGGAATCCCAATGTATTCGAATTCCCCCTTTTATGCCTTAATATATGCTAACCTTTCCCTCACAGCAAGGTCTAACTTTGCTGTCCTTTTTGCTATCGGTTTCTAGAGATACTTTCACTTTCCCTCACTTTTCTTTCATTACTACAAATCACGTGTTAGAGGCTATGTTCTCGGGTTAGTTTTAGGAATTCCTATTGGATTAGCCATGGTTAAAAGATATAAGATTTCTACAAATGAAAATTATGAAATGTAGTATTTTTTAAGGAAAAACTTCAAAAGGAAGAGATTTCACTTTTTTTTTTTCAAAAACATCTCTGAAGTTTAAAATTTTAGAAAAAGAACCTTGGAAAACACCGGCACTGTCGCTGGAGACGTCAAACGCACCGGAAAATGGACCCAAAATCACTAACGACAACAGATCCGAAAAACACACCAAGAAACGCACCTAAAATCGTCGACGACAACAGATCCGAAAAACATATCCAAAATCGCTGGCGACAACAGATTCCTCCCCCGTCGCTTCACTCTCCCGTCAATAAACCCCAAAATTGCCGGTAGTTTTCTAAGAAACTCAGATCTGAAACAAAATCAAAAAGTGGGGAGATTGGAATTCGTCGTGATTAGGGCGGTGGCAATCTAATTTCTTCGGTGGAAGGAGAGAGAGAGAGGCGACTGGGATTTGTTTTCGACTATTCCAGATATAGGATTTCTTTTTCGGTGCCTAAATTGCCGTTTTTCCAGCGAGAACAAGAAAAAAGGGAGAGAGAAATGAGAGAGAGGGCGACGTAATCTGGGATTTCGCCAGTGTTCGGGGCTGAATTTTTTGGTGTTTCCCGACATTTTCTGGCGTTTTTGGCGTTTCTTGGCGTTCTCCAGTGATTTTGGCGTTTGCCGGTGTTTCTCAGCATTTTCCAGCGGCTGGTGTTCCCCGACGTTCAGTCTTGTTGTCGGCGGCTAGGGAAAGGGATGTAGTTATGGTTTAGTGGGTTAGGGTTTAGTGTTATTGGGTATTTGGGTTTGGTTATTAGGGTAAATGGGTTTTTAGGTTAAAAGTAGTAATTTAGCAAAAATGTCCCCTGTCATTAGGGCTGTAAACAAACCAAGCCGTTCGTGTTCGGTTCGATGTTCGGCTCGATAAAGGTTCGACTCTGCTCGACTCGATTAATAAATGAACGGTTCATGAACAAAACTTTTGGCTTGAAAAATAAATGAGCCGAACATGAACAATCCAAAGCTCGGCTCGTGAGCTCGCGAACAAACTCGATTAGTCGTTCGCAAAACAAGTTCATGAACAAGCTCGATAACTCGATTTAATTTTGTACATAAAATATAGCATTTTAGTAGATATACATAAAATATAGTTATGAAAAATTTATATTTCAAATAAAAATATAGAATAATATCGTGGTACATCATATTAATATAATGGCTTGCTT
>CAOJBJ011369776.1:0-12594 GCA_948291685.1 Euphorbia celastroides | reverse complement strand
GAACCACCTGCGGCTCTCTCCTTCTCGATTTGCAGGTTTTTGTTCGAACTTCAGAGATTAGTCTGTGTTATCCCTCTTTTGATTTGTGGTTTTATGGACTGTGAATTGTTTGCGCTTTTGTAGCAACTATTGGCTTTCAATTAGTGTTCGGTGTTATGGAATTGGAGAATAGATTTGTGCTTTTATGGACTGTGAATTGTTTGCGCTTTTGTAGCAGCTATTGGCTTTAGATTTGTGTTCGGTGTTATGGAATTGGAGAATTGAGTTGTGCTTTTATGGACTGTGGATTGTTTGCGCTTTTGTAGCTACTATTGTCTTTCAATTAGTGTTCGGTGTTATGGAATGGGAGAATTGGTTTCGCGTTTTTAGTTCGATTTTGGTGATGAGTGCTACAGTGTATATTTTTTTCCGGAGTTTGGAATCATTTTAAGGTTATGACGAAATTAAGTCTAAGTTATGGTTTTCTTACTCTTTGAAATGATAATTGAGCTATCATCTCTCTGTTTCCTTCCTTGCTTTTTTCGATTCATTGATTAGTTTGCTGATAATGGGATGCATGTAATTCTATTTAAAGCATCAGCGTTTTGCGATTTGTTGCTTTCAATAGTTTTCAAGTTTCGTTGAAGTGATTTACGTTGTTTTCCAGAAAATTTGGGATGAAATTGGTGAGGGTGATGGTGAAAGGGATAAAATGCTTTTGCAACTCGAACAAGAATGCCTTGAAATCTATCGTAGAAAGGTGGAGTTGACAAGAAAGTACAAAGCCGATCTGATAAAGTCCGTGGCTGATGCTGAATCAGAAATAGCCAACCTAGTTTCTGCACTTGGGGAAAATGTCTCCTGTTCACGGGTTTGTAATCCTTGTGAAGCATTTTTTGTAATTGTTGGCATTGTTACTCGTACACTAGCATCTCTTTGTATTTTTTGGCCTAGTACATCCGAACCCCCTGAACTTGTCCCTAATAGCTTATTGCCCCCTAAAACTTGTCCCTAACAGCCCCTCGCCTCCCTAAACTTGTCTAAATAATGAACCTTTGAACCCTGAAATTGCATATTTCAACTCTGGTTGCATAGAGAAAATGATATCTTTGAAAACTCAATTAATTTGAAGCCGGGTGAGAGGCTATTATGGACAAGTTCAAGGGGGTCCAAATGAATTATGCTTTTTTTTTGTCTTCTCTGATGACTGAGTTGTTGTATTCTGTCTGAGAAGGGGAATGGAAGCTTAAAGCAGCAACTATCTGCAGTAAAACCTGTTCTGGAGGAGTTGAGGTCGATAAAACAAGATAGGATGAAAGACTTCTATGAAACACAAATGCAGATTGCTCAAATTCGAGCAGAAATAGCTGGGATTTGTAACTCAGACAAATTTGCAGACCCACAAGTTGATGAAAATGATTTGACATTCAAGAGATTGGGAGAGCTGAAGTCACACCTCAAGGAACTGCATAGTGAAAAGGTTGCTAGTTCATAACGAATTCGGAATTGTGTTTTGTATTTGTGTCTGTAACAAATTTTAGTTTTGTCTTTGGTTGATGCTTTATCTGTTTTTGCTCTTTCAGACTCTGCGGTTACAGAAGGTTAACAACAGCATTAGTCTGATCCATGATCTAACAGTGGTGATGTCAATGGATTTCTTCGAGACTATCAATGATGTCCATCCAAGCTTGTGTGCTTCTGGAAATGGCCAGTCAAAGAGCATCAGCAATGATACGTTTGCTAGGCTAACAGCTGTAATACATTCATTAAAACAGGAGAAACACCAGAGGCTGCAAAAGGTTATATCAAAATGATATTCCAGTTTTGAGTGTATTTTTTGTTTTGCACATGATTGGGGTTTGTTAATTAATCTGCGTTTGTCTGAATCTTTTTATCTTTTGTTCTTCATATTTATCTTTTATGTCCGTTTTTGTTTTTGTTTTTTAGCTTCAAGGACTTGGACGCACACTGAGAGAACTATGGGAGCTTATGGACATAGATCCCAATGAACAAAGAAAATGGGACCATGTTACTTCCTTAATTTCTTCCTCTGTGGACGAGGTATCAAAACTAGGATGCCTTGCTCTTGAAGTTATTGAGCAGGTAACTCAAAACTTTTTTTTCCTTACCTAGATTAACTTGTACTTGGTAAGTATTTAATTAGATTTATTGGGGTCTCATTTTTCTGTTCTGTTTTTAATATTAAATCGATATTGTTGCTAGACTGAGCTTGAAGTTGAGAGATTGAATGTTCTCAAAACCAGCAAGTTAAAGGAGTTAATTTTTAAGAGGCAAAAGGAGTTGGAGGAAATATATATTGGAGTCCATATGGATGTAGATAGTGAATCTGCTAGAAGAATACTCACCGACTTCATAGAATCAGGTTTTCTTTGGAATCCTTACTGATGCAAGATTTGTGTTCTTATATTGCGTTTTTCCTTTTGTTTCCTTCGTTCTTTTTTTTCGCCTTGTTGATTTGTAAGAATGAAATATGGAATTTCACAGGTATTGATCTCTCGGATCTGCTTTCAAGGATGGATGATCAGATAAGAAAGGCCAAAGAGGAGGCTTTAAGCCGGAAGGACATTTTGGACAAGGTAGACAGATGGAAACTTGCATCCGAGGAAGAAAAATGGCTTGATGAATATGAGAAGGTGAAGTGGCATTTTTTAATTTAATTACAATTTCTCCATGCTATTTGTCCAATAAAATCATGTCTGGATGCATTGTTCTTTTGTGTCTGTGAGTTGTAACTCTTTTGGGGATGAAAGCATACAAACGAGTCGGTTATGTTTTGCTTCTAATTATGGTTTAAAACACAAAAATAGATAAAGATCACTGTTATATTATGTTGTTATATGATTGTGGATTAAATATGCTGAAAACATGAGTTAGAAAGCCACTAATTGCTTCTATTTTTTTTTCCTTTTCTCTCTACTTCCAGGATGAAAATCGATACAATGCAGGAAGAGGAGCTCACAAAAACTTGAAACGTGCAGAAAAAGCGAGGATTTTGGTCAGCAAAATCTCATGTGAGTTCATTTCAATGTATTTGTTAAATTGTAGTTCAGACTCCAGAAGTCGATGTATTATATGAAATATATATGCCATTTTTATCAGAAAATCTGCCTGTGCTTTTTTCTTAATGCATTTGAAGAGTTTTGTTTAATAATTGAAATTTCTGTATTCTCCAGCTATAGTAGAGAATTTGATGGCAAAAGTCAAAGTTTGGGAGGCCGAAAAGGGAATCCCTTTCTTGTACGAGTCGGTAATACACAATTCTCCCTCTAATTTGCTTTTTAAAAATTTAACTATTTTCAGCTTCTAAATTGTTTGGGGTCATTCAGGTTCCCCTTCTAAACACTCTGGAGGAATACACTTTGCTGAGGCAGGAAAGAGAGGAAGAGAAACGCCGATCTCGGGTATCAAACCTCGAATTTTCTTCAAATTATGTTTGTTTATGTACAATTAAATCTTATTTTCTGCAAATTTATGTATTATTTATCATTGCAGGAGCAAAAACGCCTGCAAGAACAACTCGCTGCTGAGCAAGAGGCGATATACGGGTCAAGGCCATCAGCAAAGAAGCCGTTAGGCCAGAGCACCACCGCCAACACCATCGCCGGAACACCGGCCGGCCGCCGCCTGAACACCCCCGGCCGCCACGGCCTATCAGCCGGTAAGGAACGCCTAGAGAGCCGACTTCATAATGTTGCACCAATTAACTATGTTGCCCTCTCTAAGGATGATTCATCTTCTAGGGGTTGCTAGCCATAGTCTAATTTCCTTGGGATTTTCTGTAAATTGTTTGATGTTTTTACATGTTAGGATGATAGTATTCTGTTCGAAGATGTTTTTGATTGGTCCAAATATACAGCGAACTTAGCTCGTAAATTTGATGTGAATTCGACTATTTTGATGATGATATGTTGATCATAACCCAAGTCTCATCGACCATTAAGAGAGAGAAATTATACATCAAACAACAAATTCACCTACTTGCAACAAGATTATATAACTTAAAATTATGATTCATCTACTCAATTTGTTTCAGTAAGCTATAAATTGAGAATATTGAAAACATAAATTACTTCGATATCGCACTACATAACCTGGAAAAACACAACAATTATTCATGTTAACGTAACATCACAATAACCATGAAGTTGTTCCGTTGGAAGCTCTATGATTTTCCGAGCTTTCTTTCCAGTATCCCAACCATGATCCCATATGATTTAGGCCCCGTTTGGTATTGTGTTTGAAAAAATTTAAGCAGCTTTTAGGTGTTGAAAAGCAGTTTAATGTGTTTGGTAAAAGCAGTTTAAAGTAAAATCACAAATGATTGCAGAAAAATTTGTTAGAATGTAGGCAATGGAAGAATCAATGTTGATGGAAACATGTTACGGGATAAAGGTGATGAGATGGGAGTGCGGGTTTGAGAAGAACATGGGCAATTGAAGTATTTTCCCCCATTGCATGATATTTTCCCATGGTTTAGATGAGGAAAATATTTTCCCTGTTTTGTGTTTTATTTTACCATTAACCACACATTATTTCTCCTTTGATTTATTTTTCCAAGTAAACAAGCACCGTAAAATTTATAAAATATTTTACGGCAAATAAATAGAGCTAAGACTAACTTTTTTGAAATATAATAGTTGGACTAAAATCAGAGAAGATAGGTAACACGTGGAACGGAATTGCGTATTCCCTAACCTCATCCAAATAAATGGCTGATCCCAAATTATGGGTTGGCTATATTAAACATTATAATAAGAGTGGAGAATAACAATACATAAAACTTAAGGCAAAACCAAAATACCTGAAAAAGTAATTTTTTTCTACTTGTATACAAGTAAAAATATACAAAATATAGCTCACAACCTAGACTAACTATATTGGAGGACAACAAGATTTGAATCCCAACAAGTGAATAGCCCTAACTATGATTAAGCTTCAAACATA
Source organism: Euphorbia celastroides (assembly GCA_948291685.1). Classification (NCBI taxonomy): domain Eukaryota; kingdom Viridiplantae; phylum Streptophyta; class Magnoliopsida; order Malpighiales; family Euphorbiaceae; genus Euphorbia; species Euphorbia celastroides. The sequence continues at coordinate 7,650 of CAOJBJ011369776.1, read as the reverse complement.
AGTATTACAATGAAAATATATCTATAAATATACTATGTACATAAAGTACTTTTTAAACTGAATGAATAAATATGTTAAAATGAGCGTTATATATCGGCTAATCCTAATCGACTTGATTACATTGACACCATAGTCGTCACGTCTTTTCCATATATAACACAACTATCACTAGTCACTATGAATTAGAAAAATTATATGCCAACTTATAGCACCTACCAAGGAAGTTAATGAACAAAAATATTTCCATGTGCAACTTTTCTTATTTATTGATCCGTGTATCACAATTATTATTCATTCTCCATGATTAATTAATGTATAATATGCGAGGGTGGAGTCAGAACTCCACTTCAAGTCGATTCTCATGGGCCAAATTTGGGCAGTTACAAAGCTTAGCCCGAGTCCAGAAAAGTTCATAGCTCTATGAATTAGTTTTAGCTATCTCAATTGTTGTTAGATAAATTGCTTACGTTTGTTCGTTTTCAAAAAGGCGGTTTCAAGTTCAACAATAGAGAAGGTTCACCGAAAAATCACACCAATTAATTTAGCAATCCTGATGGGGTTAGAGGCATATGGACTAGAGGAAAAATCACAGCATGAGAAACAATTAATGGGAACGGAGAAAATAACGAGAGAGAAGCCAAAATTTATTGGGACAAAAAATGGAATGAATATAGAGAAAGGAGGAGAGATTTTTCCACCGTTAGATCAAATTCAACGGTTATGATTGAAAGTGTGTAAATATATGTGTAATCTGATAGTGTGTAAATATAGCATTACCCTATATATAAATGGGGTAAGTAAACAAATATCCAAAAAAATGCCTATTGATTTAGGCCCTGCCATAAGAAATCAACCCCTAATTAGTTATACTTGATTTTGTATAGTTATACATTAATAATGCCTCTTCTTCATCTCTCCACTTCTACTATGCTTTCCAGTCTCTCTTAACTTGTTTCCCATCAACGAATCACATTTCCGACGACCCCCTCTCACCTCTCGTCGAAGCACCGTCGCCAACGTCTCCCCTTCCTGTCATCACTTGGCTTCTCCACCTCTTCTTCTTTTTATGTTTTTAATTGCTCTATTTTTTTTGGGGGAGTTTTGGTTCAAAGATGAAATTTGTAGATTTCAGCGAATATCTGGCAGGGAGTTTTGTTTTTACCAAAAATCAGTGTCGGGCGGCATTTTCATGTTGGAACTAAGGTGAGATTAACAGATAGGCGGTGAGAGGGGCAAAATTCAAAGAAATTGGCGGTGGTAGAGCGAGATCCAACAGAAATAGGGTTTTTTTTTACCGGATTAGCGATTTTCGGGTGAGTTTTCGATTATCAGCGTTCGCCAGTAAGCCTGTGGCGGTGATAGCAACACGAGCAAGGGTATAACAGGATATTCCGACGAGAAGCTATGGTGTTTTTGTTCACTTGCAAACGCTTAGAAAAATTGATATACCAATTTAAACGAAACGCAAAAAACATAGTACACCGCAAGTAAAAAAGGTATCCTGAAAAGTAAAAATTGGTATATCGATTCTGTACTAACAGTAAAAAATCATAGATCAAAAATAAAAATGGTATAAAGATATTAAACTAAAGTTCAATCAGTATATCAATTTTATGCTAGAAGTAAAAATTAGTATACCAATTTTGATTTTGGTATACCAATCAAAATTTCAAAAATATATCAATATGGATTTGGACTTGAGTGGTCTTGTAATCTCCAACCGTTCTTACTGAAATTTCTTTGATCGTCGGTGTGGACATAGGCAGTGTTTGGCCAAACCACGTTAAATCCTTGTGTTCATTTGTTGCTATTTTCTTGCCCATTTCCGTTCTCCATTTGCTTATTAAATTATTCCGAGCGAGTGACAACCGTTGAACTATGATAAATTGCTCGTCGATCCCAACAAGTGGTATCAGAGCTACGGCGGTGGTTTTCTGTTCGTGGGTATATTTCAAAAATAAATATATCACGTAGATCAGAAAATTACAACGAATTCGGTGGTGCAGTCCGTTTGGAGTTCTGTTGCAGAAATATTTTTGTGAATAGTAACACTATTCATTCAAAATTTTCCGGTGGGTATATTGTGAAAATAAATATACCACGGTGACAGGGAGATTGTGAGAAATCTGTTGGTGTGTTTCAAATCCGTTGTTTTACGGTGCAATTTTTTCTCTTTTTGTCACTGGAGTATCGTTGGAATATTTAATTGAAAATCGACATGTTGAGTAGTCAGTCGACGATGCGATTTGAAATGGAGAAGTTCAATGGCGAGAATGATTTTAATTTATGGCGAATTAAAATGAAGGCGTTGCTGGTCCAACAAGGATTATCAAAGGGTCTTGAAGGGGTGGAGGCTTTGATCGAAAAATATGATCTTGATGAAATGGAGGAGGTTGTTGAGAAAGCACGAAGCTCGATTTTGTTGTGTCTTTCTAATAATATACTAAGAGAAGTTGCTGGAGAAAAGACCGCTGCCAGCTTATGGAAGAAGCTGGAAACACTCTATATGACCAACTCGTTCACCAACCGGTTGTATTTGAAACAACGGTTTTATTCTCTCGGAATGCAAGAAGGATTATCGTTGAAAGATTATCTTGATGAGTTCAATAACATAATCTTGGACCTAGAGAATATTGATGTCAAAACTGAAGAAGAAGACCAGGCAATGATGTTGTTGTGTAAGCTGCCGTCCTCGTACGAAAATTTCATCGACACCATAATTTTTAATGGAGACACTATCACAGTGGAGGGTGTCAAGTCGACGTTGAATTCAAAGGAGTTGAAGAAGAAAATTGATGGTGATGAAAGTGAGGATGTGGCTAGGGTCTTGACGGTTAGAGGTAGATCTAACGGAAAGGGATTTGGAGGGAAGAATTCCAAATCCAAGAAGGTTATATGTTACGAATGTAATGAAATTGGGCACATAAGAAAAGACGGTCCTATGCGAAAAGATAACGAGGATAGCGACTCGGATGATTCATGTAGTGAGATGAATTTTGTTACAGGAGAAAGTAGTTTCGCCGGTGTCGTTGAAGTACTAGCAGTGTCAACCAAAAGCAGTGGAGATGCTTGGATTCTTGATTCCGCATGTACCTTCCATATGTCACCCAATAAACACTGGTTTTCTACTTATCGAGAAATTGATGGTGGAAAAGTGTTACTTGGGAACGACAAAGAACTCTCGGTAGTTGGTATCAGTACAATTAAAATCAAGATGCATAATGGCATTACTAGAACTTTGGAGGTTTGACATGTTCCGGAGTTGCGGAAGAATCTTATTTCGTTGAGTTGGTTTGAGTCCTGGAGTTATCAATTTTCTGCTCCAGGTGGAGTCCTGAAAGTTTGTAAAGGTGCCACAATTTTCATGAAAGGGAGAAACATTCGAGGCCTCTATTATTTGACAAGAAATACTGTGGTGAGAAGTGCTGATGCAACAGATGGAGGGCGTCCGGTCAGTTCATTTGGAGGTTTGGTTGAACCTGGTTTGGTGTAAGGGAGTGCATCAGAAAAAAATCGCTGGAGATATGTCCAAATCGAGAAAGTTTTGCTTTTATGATGGAGAAGTTGTGGGATCTTTCTACGGTCAAGTTCGGGTACGGAAACTTGACGGATATTTGCAGTGTCTGAAATGATGAGGGAAAGGCGATCGGGAGAAATTTCAAATGAAGGTGTAGATTGTTGTGTGTAATATGAAATTTGGGTAATGTTTTTAATTAGTAAAGATAAGAGATGGGAGTTGTTATTTTTAACTAATTAGAAACATGCAGGGAAATTAAATTAATGGATGGCCACTCACTCACCGAAAGCAAATTAATCAAATATGAAGGTGAGGTTTTTCAAAGTGGGCCAAGGTTAATTTGTCTTCCTCTCCGTAAATGCAGCCTAAATTTAAGAAGATGGGGTCATGTGTTTATACAGGTTAATGGCTATAAAGGCTCTTGGAATGTAAGGATATTTAGTATCCTGTAATTAACAATCGGAAGAGTACAATGTGATTATATAGTGAGAGTGAGAGAGAGTTAAGATCGGTAGACTGTTATTCTGCCGTGTAAATTTTCTCTGGGTTTATTGGGGTCATCGGGTTAAGTGTAAACACTTGAGTGGTCTTGTAATATCCAACTGTTCTTAGTGAAATTTCTTTGATCGTCGGTGTAGACACAGGCAGTGTTTGGCCGAACCACGTTAAATCCTTGTGTTCATGTGTTGCTATTTTCTTGTCTGTTTCTGTTCTCCATTTACTTATTAAATTATTCCGAGCGAGTGACAACTGTTGAGCTGTGATAAATTTCCTGTCGATCCCAACAACATTATCATTTAACTATACCAATTTAAACGAACGCAAAAAACATAGTATACCTTAAGTAAAAAGGTATACCGAAAAGTAAAAATCGGTATACCGATTATGTAATAACAATAAAAAATCGTAGATCAAAAATAAAAAATGGTATAAAGATATTAAACTAAAAGTTCAATCAGTATATCAATTTTATACTAGAAGTAAAAATTGGTATACCAAATTTGATTTTAGTATACCAATCAAAATTTCAAAAAATTTGTCAAAAATATATCAATATGGATTTAGTTTTAAAGATATAAATGTAACAAAAAAATATTTTAAAGGTTCGTGTCAAAAAAATTAACGGTTCAAGAGATATGTTCGTTTTAAAATATAGAATCCAAACTAATTAGGAGAGAGACAATGGAGACCACTCCCTTCTCATTTATGGGTTCTTAAAGAAATTTATGTGTTCTTAAAAGAGTTCAGCCATATTTATGTATGCCTTAATTCCACTTACTTTTTAGGATATCCATTACAACTCTCCTATATACATTCAGGTTCGACACCAGCTCAGTTCCACGAATTATAAGTATACTTATTCATATTTTAATATTATAACACATGTAATAGGATCGTATAATGATATTATACAATAAACAAACAAAACAAAATAGAAAATAACGAATACATTCATAACAAAAATTCACAAAAATTACTCCAAGCAACCTGGTGACAACATATTGGCTATAATATCGCATTGCGTGTTGATATTATGAAATTTGATGCACAATAAGTTGATTTGCATGTAATAAGATCGTGATAATAGAAATGAGAGGAGTTCAAATCTAAAGATAATAACAATGACTTACATTTCGAATAATAAAATTGTTAAATAAGTGGAAAAATGTTAGGGATGTGATATGGGAAAAGGGGTAGAATAGTAAATAATTGGGTAGTCTTATTAGGAGTTTATTTATAGAGTTAGGAGATGAAAAGAGGGAGCTTTGGAGTATTTGTCAATTAGGGCAATCAATTGAAGCTGGATTGCAAGAATCTAGTAGCACATAATATGAAGCTGGATTTTTATGTTTTCAAGAATCTACAGTGATATTCATGCACTACCAGATCTAATTGCAACGAACACTTCTCTTTCCTTCACTGATTGTCACTACAGGAGAACTAAGCTGACTGCAATTATTGAAAGATCCAAACTCATATAGCCATAGATGCTCAAGGAACTATCATACAAAAAGGGCAATCAAATTATTGAATAGCAGAAGATTAAAACTCAGTAGCATTACTTGCAATTCATCACTTCGAGACAAGAAACAACCACAATCAAAAAGCCAAAATGAATCTCGTTACATCTAGCCAATCAACACAAATGGGATATGAAAAGAGATATTAAAGAGAAGATGAAGATAAAGATGAGAAATTGACAATTTGCAAAGACAAGGCACGTTTACAACAAAATGGAAGCAGCAAAATGCAAGCTGAATTAATTAGTAGATGATGTTTTATATGAAAGACAAAATATTAATAAAAGAGACAATGAGACATCAAATAGAGATAATATCTTAAAATTCATACCATTACACATTCACATTGGACTATTCAGGTCCATTATTAATCTATGTTTTTGTCCATATCTCCACCATTATTCGTAAGAAAATGATATCATTCACATTCAAAGCGATTCGTCATATGGAAAATTCTACCGTGTCAAGTTCAGTAAGCATGTCAATGCGTGCAAATTATGGAGAAAAAACCAGTAGCTTCTTCATTTATCCAACACAAACCTAAACAAAAGTAAAACAAAACAAATCTGTTTCTTCGAACTAGAGCTCTTAAGGCGTGCCTCATGTACACTTATTTTATATCTTTAGTTTTTCACCTTTTTAAAACTATTTGAACTTGATTTTACCATTTACTTCTAACACTTTTAATCAACACTAATCACGCATTAGTTCCATTAGAAACTGCTAAACTTCAGGGCAAAAACAAAAACAAACCAGTGTTGTTTTTCACAATTGTACCTCTAATTAATTATAACTTCTCAATCTTGCTATACATAAGATACCTGCAAATACCCATCTTTTCATAGGAAAAATATACCACATAGACCATGGATTTCACTCTTTTTTCTCTGTTGAACCATATTATTATAATATTTTGCTTTAGACCCATCTTTCATTACACATTCACATTGGACTACGCAACGGGTATAATACAGCAATATGGTATACTTTCTGCTAATTCAACAGCACAATCTTAATAGAAACATACATTTAACAAATAAATACACCATCAAAGATAATCTAACAGCGGATTGAAAGGCAATTGGCCAGATTGAATACTTAAGAAGAAAAGGCAATTTACCAAGACCAAGTAGGGCATTTAGAGACAAGATTTTCTCCGGCGAGACGCTAAGAACGCCCTTTTCTTTGAAAGCGGAGACAGTTCGGGCCCTGTGATTCTCTCAACAGTGCCTTTGAATGCTTCGTGAAGCTTCTGAGAAAGCACCATTGCGGAAGTTTGCAGATCAACCAGAGATTGAAAACAGGCAAACCCTATAAATAGCAGAGAAACGGGCGTGTACCTCAAAGCTTGCACCAAATGGAAGACGGAGAAAGAGAGGGGCGGCAACGTCATTGTTGATGGAGGGAAAGAGGAGCAGTTCCGACATCGATTTTTGGCAGGAGACGAAGGGAACGAGAATGGAAGGGAAAATAGAGGGGAAGGAAAGGGAGAAACAGGTGTAGAATCGTGACCATATATAAGCGGAAGGAAGAGGACGTGGGTTAATAAATTAGACCACATATTTAGTTTCTAATTGGTTAATGCGCGTGTAATAAAATTTCATGGATAGAATTATAGTGTTTTTCAATACTCTAAAAGGAGAAGGATAAAGATATACACTTTTTAATTTTTATTTCCATCCAACATTTTAAAAGATTGTGCCATAATATTTTATGACCAAACCCAACCTTTCAAACCCAAATAGTACGTTCCAAAAAACCCAACCCACAGCAAATTGGCAGCCCGTTCACACAAACAGACGATTCCTCTCCAAAATCAAATCGCGCGCTCTCCCTCTCTACAATAGACGATTCCTCTCTTCCTCTCTTCGACAGAAACCGCTCCTAAATCTCCTCTTTCAAACCGTTCACATCAAGGAAAACCGCTTCAATATCTCTACAAAATACGAAAATCTGGTAATAATCCCGTCCTTCTGCTATATTTTGGTCTATCATAGTGAAATTTCATATAAGAAACAACGATCGCTTTATGGTGAGTTGACTCGGTCTACTAGTTTCCTCGATTTATGGCTTTGATTTTTGAAAGTTTGACCGATCTCGAATTCTCGTTTT
>CAOJBJ011369293.1:0-10933 GCA_948291685.1 Euphorbia celastroides | reverse complement strand
AAAATACCTTTCATTTATTCTAATTTGACTTAATTTATATGTAAAGAAGTTGATTATTTTTTCTACTGGCTTTAGTAAACTATAGTAGTTGAAGAGTACTCGATCTATATAACTTTACATGGGTTTAAGATTTGGTCAAATGTATCCGGACTCCTTTGAATTTGTCTATCTTTTTTCCGGTTTTTCTGAACTTTCAAAAGTTTTTCTGGTCTTCCTGAACTTTCTAAAAGTTTCTCTCGCCCCCTTTTAAAAACTTTCAAAAGTTTCTCTCACCCTCTTAGTTGTCACGTGTTGACTTCTGACTGGTTTGACTTTTCAAATATGACATCCTATCAAAAGTTGACACGTGGCACCTAGGAGGTGAGAGAAACTTTTGAAAGTTTTTAAAGAGGGAGGGAGAAACTTTTAAAAAGTTCAGGAAAACGAGAGAAAACTTTTGAAAGTTTATGAAGGCCGAATAAAAAAACTGACAAGTTCAGAGATCCCGATGCATTAACCTTAAGATTTCAATATCTCCCCGACAACCATCACATAAAAGGCATGATATTTGATTTTTTAGTCTCATTTCAATTAATATTTATACTTTTATCAAAAAGGAAAATTGAAAAGCAAATTCAGATTGAATATCGAGACAGATGGCAGCACCCCATATGAGCAACAAGTAACTAGGAATAACGGTACTTTGCATAAAACCAATTTTTAAACAAAAATTACCATAAGTTAAATCTGCAATTACTATATTTATATTTTTTTATAGAAACAATTACATCTTTAATTGACGGACAAACATATTAAATCTCCCTACACAGAGAAATATATTGCACTTACTATCAACTCTGTACAATGATGGAATTTTATATTAAACTTCCGGAGTTGTTAGGTGTAAAAACTCCTCCCACTAATCGAATGATAAATGTAATATTTATTAATTAAAATTAAAACTAAATGTGGGTCTGGAACTGTTTATATGAAAGGAGTTTTTTACACCTAACAACTCCGGGAGTTTAATATAATTTCCCGTATGATGATTCAAGACTAATAAATGTAAACAATTAATAGTTATTTATTGTTCAAATAGATTTTTATATTCTAAATAATGTATATCCATAAAAATGATTGGCTATTCTTTCATTCTAAGAAAATAAAATTAGTGGATGAATTTTTTTTAATAAATTACGGGAAAATTTTAGTGTAATTATGTTAATGTAATGCGCTTATCTACTATTAAATTATTAATTTACATTTTAATGTGATAATGAAGATGAACAAAGTAATGGCTTATTTGTAAAAAAATAACTAAATCCTTTTTCACTTATTATTATTATTATTATTATTATTATTGGTGCCCGAAAGCTCTGAAAAAATAAAGTAATAAGCAGAAGATACTTATTAATAGAATATCACACCATACCACGATAGATCGTATTTTGTTTAAGTTTAATTTCATTTTTGGTTAGTGTTATTAAAACCGGACTGGCGGTTCAACTGGTTGACCGTGAACCAGTCATGAGTCCAGTCCGGTTGGAAAAAATTGCCAGTTTGATATATTATTTATATTTTTAATAATTTTTCATTCATATAATATATTTTAGACATGAATTACATATAAATATGTGAAACTAACATATTTCAAAGATGAATTACCGGTTGAACCGATATTTGAAGTGGTTGAACTGGTTGAACCATGAACCGTTTAGTTTACCGGTTCGATCCCGGCCCGGTTTTAGTAACATTGGTTGTTGATTACTCCTAATAAAACCTTAATTAGGTTGATTAAGCAACTTTTAGTAGATAATCCAATATTGAGCAGAAAGCAAGCATTAAAATTTGCATTATATGCCACTTGGTCTTTGAATATGTATGTAGTACAGCATGCAATATACTATAAAATTGCTAGATCTAAAAATTATCACATGATTAATAGAGTAATTAATTAGTTATGTCTTCTTAATTTGCCTTTTAATCCTTGACTTCTTTTCTAAACTTCAGTGCGGTTTTATTGGATATTGACTAAACTCCATTCACGTTTGTTTGCGAATATATTCAATATAATACCATTTTAGTTAATTTTTTCCCCAACGAGTTCACTCCATAAAGTATCTTAAACGTGGAGGTTGAAAGTTGTACTTATTACAAGGTCAAATACATAATTTGAAAACTTTTGCCAACTCTTATACTAAATTTTCAATTGTTATTCATATTCCATCGAGCTTGCCAAACCATCATTATAAACTTAGCAAAAATATATCAAATTGCCCCCTACATATTACATGTCAGCTTTTTCATTTTAGAGAGATAATATCATTGAAATTACATATTTAATAAGTTAAAATCAATTAAAGACTGACATGCAGATTTGAAGAGACAGTTTGATGCATTTTCACAAAATTCAAAGGATAACTTAAAATATGTTTAAGTTCAAGGTGAGACTTGGCAAAAATATGTTCTAGAAAAAAGCCAGCTACTTGCCTAATACACACAGCTCATTTCCACCTCTAAGGCTTTCATCCAACGCAATAAAGCTGAAGAAAAAATTCACCCTTTTATTTTATTCACTTAGTGTGTGTTAGTTGTTTTCCTCTTTTCATGTGTTTGAATTTAATAACTTTGGGGGATTACATTTTTAATAATTTATTTTAGGAAGTAGAATTTTTACATAAGTTAATATTTAATTTTTGGTCATTTAGATCAATAAATGTATCACTAACTAAAGGTCAATTGATATCTTTATATCTATCTAGCAAAATTCTTTGCAATCCATATCGATATGATGAACATAGACATAGTACTATCATCTTCTAATGCAGTTCATCAAACGGCTAGTGATGATTTCTAGTTTATAATTATGCGATTTTGCTATAGGGATCGGTCCATCCCCATATCAACGGCATGTGCATTGGATATCTGCATAACGAGCGACGTAATAACTTTGTTACGGGTCACCTGACATAGAAGTTTTTATTTCAAATCATTTTCATGACTTAACAAATTTGAGACAATTTGATGTTTACGATCAACTAATGGTGTATTCTATTATGACACAAGAAATAATTTAACTAAATTAGTGTGTTGTTCAAATACAAAATATAAATAAAAAATACTTCTATTAAAGAAACTCGTGTCTAAAACTAAGGTACACGACCCCTATAAACATAGAAGACTTGGCCATCATAGGTAAATGGGCTCAAATGCTCTTTTTTGCGAGTTCTTTATGCAAAATAATAAGCAATTGTTCTGAATCAAGAGTTGTTCGTGTATGTTATTTAGAAGAGCTCCCGTTTGAAAGCTTCAAATGCACCGTTTTTAATAATCTCACTATTTTTTACTGAATTTTCCATCGAATGATTTTTTGAAAAGGGTCTTACTTAAATTGAAACTTATTCCACCATTGGATTTCATAGCCATGGGCTACTCGATATCAGCACACATCCTCTTTCCAAACGTAAATTATGTAAACCGTGAAATTGGATGCTGATCTCGTTTAACACAAAACTAATTAATGTCTAATACCAACCCTATATCAAACAAAATCTTTTAGGAGATCTTGAATTATACTTGTCAACACTTAACAAAATGCACCTTTGCTAGCCGATGGAGGCAATAGCCAACCACATTCAATTCTCTAAATAGTTGAATGCATATGCCCAAAATATTTAAAGAGTAAAATCTAAAGCAATATTCTTCTTCTGACATGTTAAGTTTAAAGGGTGTAAATATTATTTATTTATTTCATTAAATATAATTGTGGCGTGGGATATGTTTCCCAAAATGGTGATAAAGTAAATTACCAAAAACAGAAGAAAAAAAGGAATAGACCCACGTGGATCCCATATCCACGTGGGCTGCATTGCAATGCTTCACATGGTTTGCGAGACAATCCATTTTCCCTATTTCTTAATAACTTTGCAATTAATTGTTTCCTCTCCCTGATTTCGTTGCTTACTTGAAAAATCCACATATGAGTTATAATAATTAGGATATCTAAAGGGTGTAAATATACTCTTCTTCAACTCAACACTTACTTATCTTGTTAAGTGTCTTTATAATATGAATACAAAATAATTTTTTGCTAAAATATTTTAGGTTTGAGTATAAACACATCGTGGAATGTGGGCTATTGTTGGGAATTATAAATTATTTCATTTAGTATTCTAGAACTAAAACAATTTTGATTTGTTGAGCTTGAAACTCAATTAAAAAAGTCGATGCCAGTTGAAAATTATTTGAAGTCAACTTACACTCAACGGCAAATTTCGGTTACATTGACTAAGTATTACTAATAATGATGATGAACAAAAGTGACACAAAAAGTTATATATGTTGAAATTTTAGCAAATTTCACATGTACACTGATGCTGTTGTACTATATAGTATATACCAGCAAGGACAGTTCTAAAACTCTAATCTGAGGTTTAGTTTGCTAAAGTAACCATTTTAAATATGGAAAAATTTCACCATTAAATGAGTATTTAAAACAGTATATTGAATTTTAAACTGCACTCATCCATAAATAAAACAGAATCAAACTTTAAAAGTAAATTATTCTACACCCCTCTTGTCTATTTTATTCCGTGAATTGATTGATATAACGAAATATTTTTAAGAAAATCATAATTAAGACTTTAGTACTTAATACTACCTTTTTTATTGAAAATTGAAAATTGAAAATTGAAAATTGAAAATGAAGATTGATTAGTTGAAAGTTGAAACTTGAAATGTGTTAAAATAAATAAATGAATGTCATTGGAACTTTGAAAGTTCAACTATTATGCTTTGACGACCCACTGATAAGATCATGAAAATTCTAAAAAAATAATCTTAAAAGCCATAGTGATTTACCACTTGGCCAATCGTTTCTTACTTAATTTAAACTAATCTTTGATTGTATCTTCGTATGTAATTTTACTTGAAAGTGAAATAATACCTACGTATTTCCGTATCAACAAACAAATCTTATTGATTGCTTCTCAAGTAACTTTTGTATTTTAAGAAAATTAAATAGTTTTTTTTTTTTTTTTGAAAAATTAGGATTTTGAAGGAGCCAAGATTCGATCCCTGGTCATCTTCATCCAAGCAATATAGATGTACCACTTGACCAAAAATCAATTGGTGTTTTAATTAATTAAATAGTTTATGATATTAAAACCTAGCATGATTGTAAAAGTAATTTCCATAACATCAATAACTTACCAACTAAAGTGGTGTAAGTAAGAGGATTCGAGTTTAGTCATACAAGAAATTCTCATTCAAATTTTAAAAGTCAAAAACACGATTTTCATAATTTTGAAAACTCTTATAATAATTATTATAAGTGTTCGACTACAAATAGTTCAGTCGAACATGCCTTTAGAACAAAAATTTTAACCAAAATACAGCTTAAGACTCTGAAAATATCAAATACTACATTTTCATAGAGGCGCGAAGAACATTAATCATGACATAAAGAGATTCGTGTACTTAACCGAGAAATAATTCATTTGCCTTTGAAATTCTGTCTCAAATGTTGGATATTGGCCAACAACAATGTGATAATTAAAATCATTTAATAAAGTAAATAAATTTATGAGGCCGCTTATATCTTTCCATTAATTGATCATATAATAGCGTACGAAATTCATTAGAAATCGCCTGCAAATTTTTAAGGGAAATTACTTAAAAATGTATAAACTTTTGAGAATTCATAGAATAGAATATATTGTCTACCAAAAAAAGAGTTAAAAATGTTGAGTTTTGCGTGGATATCAAATAAAAAAAATTATAGCTTCACATAGTTAACCCAAGTTATGTGTGTCTTGGCTATTTTAAAGGTAACTTTTATAGTTACGTTTATTATTAACGAAATAGTACAAGCTCATTGGACTAAAAAGTCGAGATTTTAAATCCAAAATATTATATTATTTCTAATTTTAACACATAGTAAGGCGGCAAAATTATATTCACATAATGAATTATCTTTGCTCTTATACAAAAGTTATTAAATGGTTTTTTTATTGACTTTATAATTTTATCAAATGAGAGGTCCAAATTGCAAATAGTTTAGTAAATTTGATGACAAAGCATGTTATCAAATGCATGAGTTAGATATTACGAATGCACAAAACAAAATAAAAAGATTGATCAAATGATGAACAATAGATATGATAGGATTTGGAGGGGTCGATGTATTGTTTTGAAGCAACAATAAGAGTAATTATTGGTTGGAAATTGGAAATTTTTAAAGATGATTTCTTAGATTAGAGAATAGATATGTGTTTGATTATCCCTCAACATGATTTCTTTCGTATAAATTACAAATTCAATAAGTGGATCCAATCTCAAATCTTCTCTCATTTTTCAACTTATAAGCATGTATTTTGAAAAAATCGAACCGATAATTATACTTCAACTACATTTGATGCTATTATTGAAAAGTGAACTAAATATACTAAATACTTGTAATTGCATCTTATAAATTTCTCGCATTATTTTAGTTGGATTTGGAGAGATTAGATTTCCCCACATTATAAATCACTCTATCATTATCATCAATGATCAATAATTTATCATAATAATGAATTATGTCAAAATATGCTGCTTAACTTTAGGGATTAAATTGATTATTATTGATTTCATTCTAAAGAGCCCCCATAGAGATTTTATTCACATGACACATATCCCACATTGCCTCCCTTTTTCTTTCTATTTTCTTCTAAATCCATTATTACCTATAAAAAATTATTTTGTTATTACTTTTTGAAACAAATAAATTAATGCATGTTATTTGTAAATAAACAATATTTTGAGGTCATAATCGTTGACCTAAAGGTAGAGAGTTTGAATCCTGGCAGTTCCATTGTTGAATTAAGTTTCAACACATAGTAGGGTGAGCCTGTGTTGTACCCGCTTCAAGTCCAAGGGGCATTCGCGTGCAGGGGAGTGTAAGAGATAACTATAAAGACTAAGATTGACCCTACCTGTCAGCTTAAGCTTAAGCTTTTGGGTAAAACGGTTCCATGAGACACTAGAAATCCCTATACAAGAGATATACTCTAACAACAATAAGGTAACAAATTTAATCGAATCCCTGCAATTATGGCGATATTTTTTCTAATAATCAAATTTCCTACTTGAAGTTATTTATTTTTCATAGTATACCTTTAGTGAAAGTACACGTTCAAGCTCAATATAAAGCTAATATGATAAATTCGTATGTAACCTTAAACAAGTAGCAAGACATCAATAAAAACTTGTAATGTTCATTTTTCGAGCTTGTTTGAAGTGAGTGGTACATAAACCGGTTTTAGCAAATGCACATATCATTTCAAGTTTGATCTTTTCTTACCATAGTTAGTTAATTGATAACCGTAAACAGTTAACCACTTGTTAGGGTTATTTTTTCCCTTTTATTCTTCACAACGTGAGTTAAGCGTAGATCGAGAAAAGAGTCCAAAAAGCGACTCCCGAACACTCGGGTTAGAACCTTAACACTTCCTTTAAAGTTAAACCAATCATAAAGTAATTATGGATGATTTATTAGCTTTTTTACACACATTTTTGTCAATTATTTTACCATAACGTAAATAACAAAATAGTTTTTATCATTTCTCAACTCAAAGAGCATATGAAAAAGGCCCATTGGGCCTTCGACTAGAAACAAAATAAAATACCGCCGGCCCGCTTTTCTTTTCGTTTAGCTCTTTCAAACGCCGTCTTATCGAACTGAAGAAGAAGAATCAGCGGGGGCCGGAAAATGGCATCCGAACCTACGAAGAAGAGAAAACTCAATCCACCGCCGCTTCGCCGGCAAATTTTTTCGAACTTTCTTTTGTCTCTTATTTTTTGTTTTGAATGATTCGTTGCAGTGGATTGATGCTATACAATACTTGTTTGAATCAATTGAGATTTGATAATTTGTTCAATGTTTGAATATTCGCGATGTAGGATTACTGTAGCATGTTTGCGTGGTTGATTTATTTCTCGGTTCGTTCTGTTCATTTTAATTTGAGAGATTTGGCGATTAACTTAGAAATTTCAGCTGTGAATTGCATGTATTGCTAGGAAAGAGTTAGCTGAATTGGTGGAATGATATATCTTTTCTAGGTTTTCAAAATCATCAATCACTCAATGCTTAGTTATTTGATTGTTTATATTAACTAGAGAAACTACTGATCCTCTTTATAAAAACCTAAAGAAGATTCTGCAGTAATTGGAGTTAGTAAAGCATTCTTTTCACAAAAGAAATTACTGAAAATAGAAAATGAGTTTGAATCTTTGATCCATGTTGTGATGGAGACTTTAGAAGTTACTGAAACTGTTGGAAAATGGGGACATATTGGATGATCCTGAAGTCGTGTCAAACGCTTTCGGATTGACACAATTTGGTTGGTTCACTAAACTTTTCAACCGGATAAAATCATAATTATTTTAGAATTTCGGATTTTGAGAGTTGTATTAAGAACCGAGAATTTGTATGTGATCAATGCATAAAGCCATAAACAGGTGGCTATTTGTAGCCACAATCCAAAAAATTGTGACTATACGAGTTGCAGTCATGTCCAGTACGCTGTGTAAGTTTTCAATCAAGTGTGCACTTTGCACTCTCCCCCGACTTGTTCGATAAAGTATCACGGTTGCATTGATTGCTTAGCCAATCCAATTACACTAAAATACTAATAGAAACTTCTCTATAATTTGCAGGCCTCCCCCATCTGCAGCCAAGCAAATGCAAGATGCAATGCCAGTAAGTATTTGGACGATTTATGTTTTATTTGATAGGCACACTTTCGTAGAAGATAATTTGTGCTAGTTTCAATGCTTCATTTCTTGTGACTGGATTTGTAGGTTGCAGCACCAAACGCTGACAGAGTTGATTTTCGGGCTCAGCAGGCAAGAGACTTTGCAGTTGCTCAAGCACAGCAGGATGGCTGCACTGGCAACTACAAAATCTTCGATTCTCCACTTGAGAACTTCCTCATTCCTGTCGTTCCAACTCGTGCAGAATTATCCGGGTGATTCGTTTCTCAACTTCACCTACACTTTCCAAAGTTTCCCGATACTTAACTTGATGCCGGCATGATTATACTCAGTACTCATAGTTTTTAAGGGACAATGATGTTAGATGTATAGCTCTTGTGAATCAAAGCATATATGTGCCTCGGTGTTTGAATTGGTCTTTGGTCTAGGCTTCGAAATTCAAATTCTGAGTGTCCTCAATTACATTGTTAAGATATCATAGAGATAGTGATGACGTTATGGTTTGTGTTCATAATACGTAGCAACCACTGATTTCTAACTCGCTAGGTTTGATCTTATTATGTTTCTTAAAATCTAATGCGGGTTTCGAGTTTGATTTAGCTACTAATTCATACAGATGAGTTATATGCGTTTTACTTAAAATTATATGTCGTTGAACCGAAACTAGTAAGGGAAAGAAAATCTTTCAAACTAAATTTCTTGTTTTTCTTTTAGCTGCTAATTCATAGGGATGAGTCATTGTAGACTTTAAATTTGAAAAAGTGCAACAGTATACCCTAAAAAATTTGCAAAAATAGATTAGTTTATCCCATGGACATCACATGTTAACTTCTAGCTGATTTTGACTTTTCAAAAGACCCAAATTTTCCGTCTTTAATTAGAAGATGACACATCACATTCAGGGTCCAAATCAGTGCACTTCTTGCTAGTTTAAGAGACAACAAGAAGCCCTTTAAAGGTATAGGGCGCAATCGGCTATTTTGAATCACATATAATTATATGATATATTTATTGCTTTAGGTTATAAATATGGTCTTGGGATCATTTTCCGATCAAATTATGCAAAAAAGCCTCACAAATCAGCAATGCACATCCTGATTCATCTTCGAATCTGACAATTGCTGGTAATTTTCCACATTGTTGTTTAATGTTTAGACAACTTGCAATGCAAAATTCTACTAAAATGGATCCATTGGGGGATTAGACTTAATCAACAAATAGGAACAAAAACAACTTCTGAACTTTAGCCACGGAAAAGACATTAACACAATAGCAAATCAAATAATGCAACAAAATTAAAAAGAAAAAAAATCAAAATTATCTACCAAACAAGTTCCATTTTCCCTATCCGCCATTTTTTTTTACTAACCTATCCATCAAATTAATTAAACTAACTTTTTATCTAGCAAAACAAGGCTAGGCACATGGGTATGCACTTTAAAAAGACAAGCCTTTTTTTCATGGCTCATAACACTGTGAACCTCTTTAGTTTTTATATTTTGTGACACTATATTTCCTCTGTAGAATCTAATAAACAATTCATCCTTGTTTCTGAATCCCATCACTTCTTGTGCATCAATAACCGTTCTCGAGCGTTAACCTATACATACTTTTTCTGCTAACTTTAACCACGAGCCACTTTGTTCCAATATCCATACATGAGTGAGATTCGAGCGAATTTGTTCAATAACACCGATTGATGACCCATCAAATCCCGCGATTATAGTTACTATACCCCATAAACTTTCTTGGAATAGGATTCTTCGAAAAGTCTCACTCTTGATATCGAAGACCATAATAAAAGGCGGATTATTCTCTCTTTCCATATTGTGGACATAAGCATTAGCCACCCAATGGAAGCAGTCTTTCATGAAAATGGAAGTTAAATCCGATATATACCAAGACTCTTGACAAGAGATAACCCTCCAAGATTTCGAAGTGAGTGAATAAAGGTAAACATAACGGTTAGACTCAGCTAAAAAGATTTTGTAATCCAGATTAGTGACATCAAACCCGAAGCCTTTGGTGATGAAGCTAAACATAAAGGGGAGCGGAGGTTCAACCAAAAGAAAAGATCCGATTTCGGGGTTCAAGATGATAAACTTAAACAAGTGATAATTGATGCATTCAGTTGCAGCGAAACATATCAAACCGTTGATAGAGCCAACACTATGAATCATAAAAGGAAATTCAAAACGAA
>CAOJBJ011369153.1:0-12745 GCA_948291685.1 Euphorbia celastroides | reverse complement strand
TAGTGAAGTGATATATTCATAGTTAGAAAACAACTATTCCTGTGTTTATTATATTAATCTATTAGTATGCCTGTTAGCGTAATCAATCTCTTAAATAATATAACGTGTCGTCGAAAATCAACAGTTGATTTATGACTTGGGACTGAATTTTAGCACGTATAATATGCGAGATTCTAAATTGACTTTGTTTTAAATAAAATAAAGGCTTAATGCTCACTTTGGTATTTCAACTTATCCAGAAAAACCTTTCTGGTACTCAAACTTTATAAATGACTCCGTGGGTACCTCAACTTTTAAAAAATGAATCATTTTACTACCTCAGTGTCACGTGTCATCTTTTGGTTGGTGAGTCAAAGGTCAAAGGTTGACTTTTTTTAAAAAGTCAAACTCACTAAATGTCGACACGTGACACTGAAGTAGTGAAATGTTGCACTTTTTGAAAGTTGAGGCACCTACGCGGTTATTTTTTGAAATTTTGAGTACATACGAGGTCATTTTTAAAGTTTGGGTACAGGAAAGGTTTTTCTGAACAAGTTGGAGTATTAGATCTAAAGTAAATATAACTTTGTTCACCTCATTATTGGATGAATGAGTTCATCCTTATACGAGTTGACTCCACTTATTTTTTTATTTTTTTTAATCAAACTCCACTTATTAATTTAATAGTGAG
This sequence comes from Euphorbia celastroides, assembly GCA_948291685.1. Classification (NCBI taxonomy): domain Eukaryota; kingdom Viridiplantae; phylum Streptophyta; class Magnoliopsida; order Malpighiales; family Euphorbiaceae; genus Euphorbia; species Euphorbia celastroides. The sequence goes on along the minus strand of CAOJBJ011369153.1, from coordinate 12,075 downwards.
ATTAAAGTAACTTACCACCAATATAATATATATTGGCAGTTGTGAGATCAAAATCAGGTGTATTTAGTTAATTATATAGAAAGGAAAATGAAAGGAAGCGTGCAAAAACGCATACATTTTGGGGAAAATATAATTTAATTGTTTGCATAATTTATACGTCAACTTGCAATGCAAGAAAATGGTTAAGTAGAGATGGAAAATTTTTTTATTTAGAGTTGTTCATCTTTAATTGTATAAAAGTGTCAACAAAACACATGTAATTTGTATATAATCTTACCAACTTGTCCTATTAAGTTTTGGAGTCCTTTGCGCACCTCTAAACTAGTCTAAAATGTACTTCCAAACTATGAACTGTCACATGTCAACTTCTAACTGGAAATAAAAAATGACATTTTTATTTGGATAGCTATAATTCCAATTTAATAATGTCGAAATATTTTTAAGAAAAGTTTAGGGGCCTATTCAAAAATAACTTTAGAAGAGTAATGCTAAAAGGGGAGTGATTGAAAGCTAAGAATGATACTATTTCTCGGATTAAATTTGATACCTTTATATATCTCAAGTGACATGGTAAGAAATTTATAGGAAAATAGATGGACATAAAACATGGAAAATAGTGATAATCGGTAAAGTTTTTTATCTAATTGTTGCTGCTTATTTTTCTGGCTCTGATATATTACTAGGGATATATTGAGTTTCTGACCTTTTGAATGAATCATTGAAGTCCTAATCCGTTGCCTTTTTGTTGTACATGTTTTATATGACAAATATGCTCACATCAGTTGTTCTATACTTTTTCTGCATATATATATATGGTCTGCATTTCATCTCAATAATTCATTTGATGTCTATGGGAGTTATTTTGACCGTTTCTGCATATATGGTTGAAATCTTATATGGGTTTTTTTTTTTTGATCCTGCAGATTTGCTCCACATTTCTCCAGAAATCTGTGCTTGATTCAACAAATGCATATTACCTTGGTGAGTTCAATTAACTCCAGGTGTACATTGGTATATCTATAGGACAATAAAAGAAGAAAAACCAATTCATTATGTTTAATTTATTGCTTGTCGACTCTCTGTTTTCAAAACTCGCATAGCGGCCCTACTGCATTTCTAGGCAGCTAATTTGGTTTTGAGCTATATGATTTTGATCCCTTTGATTGTGACATGTTTTACATTGCAATAACAAGCTTCAAATCTGGATTTGTTTGAAAATTTCATAAGGTCGGGTGAAATGGTCAACAAGTCTTTGATAATTCACTAGCTCTGCTGGCAAAGTTCAAATCTGGTTAGTTACTGCTTTTGGTACCAAATAAAGACAATGAAAACACCCACTTACTATATTTGGTAGTTGCAGCGTTAATAGAATCTCTGTTTCAGTAGTACTTACTGTCCTTTCTATTCGTGGCACTCTCTACTCAAAACAACACCATTTCCACCTCCCTATCCCAATATTAAATTCAAACTCTTCTGTCATTTTCTGCTCTTAAGTTCCGAAGGCTTTACTATCAGATACAGCTTCTTTAACTACACTTCTGGTTACATTCACCACTGTGCTATCAAGAATTTGCAGGTATTAATCTCTGATTTCACGTCCATTCATACCATATTCAGAAATATCATTTTTCTTAGAGTTCATTAACTGAAACTGAAGTGGTTTATCAAACAGTTATAGAGTTCTTTTATGTTCGCTATTTTTCCTTCAAACATTGAAAAAGACTTGACCAATAATTTCAATAAAATTCTAAGCAGGAAAATCTAATAGTTGTTCTTTCAAACTAATGGCATTTTATAAGAGTTGAATAGTTAGTTCTATGTGTTTTTTTATACACTATTGTGATTAGTAACAATTTTGAAAGACAAAATCATACTACATCTTAATTTCAGTTTCTACTATATGTTGTATTTTAGAAAGTAATATATCCTGTTTTACTACTTTCAAATTGCTGATTTTGTTAATATATGCTATGTATTGCAAATAGTTTCCAAGTGGCATATACATAAGATAATAAGTCTAGTGTATTAGTTTTAAATCACCATCTTAGCTGTGTTTAAAATAGCATTGTTATTTATTGTAAAGTCGAGATATTTTATAGGTTTGTATAATTAAAATATTTTCAAGAAACCGTATTTGGTAGCGATTGACAAAAAAATCATGCAGCTTTTACAAATAAAGAGTTACTAGTAGAGCTCAATTATCCATATTAAAGTGAATCGGTATATGTTGACAATTTTGTGAGGAACTCTTTTTCAAAGAAAGCGTGCCTCTCCTATTACAAAGTTCTGGTTTTGCCACTGGTTTCAAGGGTGTTTTAGGTTACTAATGATGAAAGTAAAAGAAGCAACTTTTAAACAAGCAATGCTTGTAATCTTTCCTATGTCGTTTACACCTTCAAGAATCTGAAGCCCAAAACTCGAAATTCAATTTCATTGGGTTTAAAGCATCCATCATAATCTGAAATTTCAACCTCAAACTATCCATAATTCGATGCACATTTCTATTCTCGGGGTCCAAAAATGGGTATTTCGCAATCAAATCTTCCATATCACCTGAAAACAATAATTGACAACCATAAAGAACTATTCTGGAGACTGGGACGGGTGGCATATTAGACTTTTTTGTGAAGAGATTACTATGGTGTAAACTTCACCAAGTTTAACACTAATCATTGGTCCGTATTTCGTACCCAAATGTCTTAGCCAACGATGAGGTAAATCTCCAACTAACACATTTTTTTCGTTAATGTGTATTAATAAACTATCATTCAATTATTAACTCTAATAACACAATAATTATAGTAAAATTTGATCCATTCTTTAATTATAAACACACAAAAAAGTGTTGTGCTTTTATTCTTGTCCAGACAACAAATATTCTGACGCCTTGAACATTTGTATCGACACGACATCAACAAACTCGGTCCAATATCTATTACTCAAACATCAATAATATTAAATGATAAGCTAGCTTTGAGCTTGAGTAGATTTCGTTTCTCGGGTTCAACAAGAAACAAAAAATAACTCAAGACATTAAGCTTTGAAGAGCAATGAAACTGAAGGATTAATGACGCTATAACCTCCATCAACTACAAGATTCATCCCGCTAACGTACTTAGCATCATGACTTGCTAAATAAACAACTGCATTTGCAATGTCTTCAGCTTCCAGTATTGCCCCCTTCAAATTTGCGAACGAAGAAGCAACCCCTTCGATTGCCTTCTTCTCCATCCCAGTCATCATGGACATAGGTGTTGCTACGACAAAAGGCGACACAGAGTTGACTCTAATCCCGTGTTGACCTAACTCTGCACATAAGTTCTTAGTCAACCCATTCACAACATGTTTTGAAGTAACATAAGCATAAGGAACTGAGTAGGCAATCGATGTTGTGTTACTCGATGTGAAAATAATGCATCCTTTCTTTCCTGGAATCAGGACCTTTGCAGCGTGTTTAGCTGCTAAAAAACTGCCAAACGCGTTGACTTCAAATACCCTTTTGAAATCATCATCATCCGTCTCAACAATTCTCCTATCGAACTTTCCTAAAAATTTTGGTAAATTGACTATTTATACTTCATCATTATTACTTAAAAGTATTGATATTGGAGTGCTCAGTTAAAAAACCAAAATAACATTTTTACCTTGAATACCAGCATTGCTGAACATGATATCGAGCTTTCCATACTTGGAAATTGCAAAATCGACAACATTTTTGACATCTGAATCAATTGAAACATTGCAATGAACAAAAAAACGTCTTCGGATCCAATTTCTTTGCAAAGAGAGTGAAGTTCATCTTGAACATCGGCAATTACAACTCTAACTCCATTTTTAACAAAGAGTTTAGCAGTGCAAGCTCCGGTTCCACTTGCTCCGCCTGTAATTATTCCTACCTTTCCTTCAAGCCTGTAATTAATAAATTCAAATAAGATTATCAAACACGAGACAGTGGAGATCGGTTACTTGTTTGAGAATGCAAGCCAACCTAGTTGAAATGTCCATTTTTAAGTAAATTCTGTCGTCGGTTTCATTGAAAAAAAGAAGTTAAATATATTTTTTTCATTAAAGTTTTTTTTTATTTGAAATGGACTATGGGCAAAAAAGATTTGTTAAGATAGGTTAGCTAAAGGAGCATCAAAAGGAAGAGACGCTCCAAAAGCCTCCGAACCATTTACAAATCAGAAAAAACCAACGTCTCTTTTATTAAAATAAATAAAAAAAATGCAAAAAGTCAAGTGAACCGAAACATGCTCCGGCCACTTAAATCATGGAGGACATTCCCCGTACAAAAACTCGGGATTTGATCCCAAAAGGTCAAATCCGAAATAATACGCCCAATGTTAGCAAGACTATCTGCTACCGAATTTCCCTCTCTATAAATATGACTATGCTTAAAATTTATCGAAGAGACAAACTTCAAACAATCTGCCCAATCCTGAGCAATGCTCCAATGAACCTCCATTCTTTCAGAAGTGAATTGGCCAATGACAAGCAAAGAGTCGCTCTCCAACCAAAGATGGCAGCTTTGAGTTCCGCAAGAAAAACAGAGTCCGATTAAAACTGAAAGCAAAAGCTGTCAAGAAACGGCCATAACAATCTCGGAAAATTCCCCCGCAACCAGCAGTCCCATTGAGGACAGAAGCATCGGTGTTAAGCTTGATCCAATTCGACGGAGGGGGACGCCAGGAAACCTCAATAATCCGAGGAAGTTTGGGACTCCTAGGAGTAAGCCTTAGATTCGACAAAATGGACTGCTCCACAATTGAATTCCAAATGAAACCCTGCTTACTGAGATCAGAAGCACGGATCTGAAACCAAAGAAGAGACAATGCACGGTGGATGTTGGGCTTAACACCATCAAAAACAGCAGTGTTTCGCATCCTCCAAATAACCCAAACCACGTTCACCCATGCACTTCTCCAAGGAATAGCAATTTGGGAAGAAAAATGCTGGTGTATAGCCCAGCCAAAAAGTCCGCATAAATTCCCATCCAAAGGAATAGAACGCCCAAACAAAGAAGAAATTGCAGTCCAAATTTCCTTTGAAAAAGAGCAATGGATGAAAAGATGATTGACGCTTTCCAATGAACAACAACAAAGAGGGCACCTTGGAGCAAATTGAAAGCCGCGCCTCATTAGCAAATCTTGCGTTGCTAAATAACCTTTCAGAACACGCCAAACCATGATTGAATCAGAACGAGGAATACCCATATGCCAGATAAAAGAGAATGTCTGGTCGTTAAGATGAGAATCTTGAAGCCAATCATAACAAGCTCTCACCGTAAATTTGCCATTATTAGCTTGCTTCCAAAAACAAAGATCACTTGTCTCATTACAAGAAGTAGACAAAATTTGATCTACAACAGCTTCGGGAAGATCTACAGGAAGATTGCTCCAAGAACCGTTAGAACGGAAATCTACAACTGAAGCCGTCAGCTTCTTTCTCTCTAATAGCGTTAGGTTCAATTGATCAGCTAAAGTTGGAGTGATCCAATTTGAATTCCAGAAGTTCAGATTTGAATCATGAGAAAGAAGCCAAAAGGAATCAATGTTCAAAGATGCATAGAGACCTTTAATTAAACTCCAAACCGAAGATAATAAATAAGGCTTCGGTAAGCTAGCTGCAGAAAGAAACCTAGAACGCAGAAGGACTGGAATAAAAGAATTTTCAGTCATCATACTCCAAGCAAATTTTCCCAGCAAAGCATTGTTCAGGATACGAAAATCCTTCATACCCAAACCACCACTAGACTTTCGCTGAATACAAAACCTCCAAGGGACCGAGATTAATTTCCTAATCTCAATAGAACCAGACCAGACAAAATTCCGAACAGCCACATTTAACTTTGAAATCAACGATTGTGGCCATTTATAAATAGAGAAAGAATGTATGAGCTTACTTGTTATCACCGATTGAACTAAAGTAACCCTTCCCGCCATAGAAAGAGAAGTACCCTTCCAACTAGACAATTTGGATAGACAACTATCCAGAAGGGAAGAAAGGTGAACCGCACGAGGTTTTCCAGGAAACAAAGGAACCCCAAGATATTTAAATGGAATATTACCCTACCGCATTTCAATAATTGAAGATAAATCAGCTCGACGCCGATCAGTAACAGTCTCACTAAAGAATAGTTCAGACTTATTCCAACTAACCATTTGGCCCGACATTGAGCCATAATCTGTGAGAATCTCCTTCAAACACCGAAAATTCCTAGAAGTAGCTCTCCCAAAAATAAGAATGTCATCTGCGAATAACAGGTGAGAAGGCAAATTCGCGGAAGAAGAAAATTTCATTGGCACAAAATAATTACCCAACACCATTTTTGAAATGTATCTACTCAGAAAGTCCTCTGCAATACCAAACAAAAGAGGAGAAAGAGGATCTCCCTGCCGCACCCCCTAGAGCAAGCAAAATAGCCCTTGAGCCCTTCCGAGGTAAGAATAGAAATGCGCGCTGAAGAAAGAATTGTGGAAATCCAATTACAGAAAAGATTTGAGAAGCCAAACTCCTGAAGGACCACACCAAGAAACTTCCAGTCCAAAGTGTAGAAAGCCTTTTTAATATCAACTTTAAATGCGACATTACCCCCATGGCAAGCTGAGCCTAAAAGATTAATACCTTCCGACGCCATTGCGATACAATGATGAATATTTCTCCCCTTAATAAAACCAAATTGGTTTGGCGAAATAATTTCGGAGACAATTACCGAGAGTCTTTGTGCAAGTATCTTCGGAATAAGTTTGAAGATAAAATTCCCCATAACTATGGGTCAGTATTCCTCAATGAGAACAGCATTTTTAACCTTGGGAATCAAAGCCATAATGTTCGAATTAAGCCCTGGAAGAAGATACCCCATATCAAAAAAACTGGAAACCAAACGGCAAGCATCGTCTCCAATGATATCCCAAAATGTCTGATAAAAAATACACGAGAATCCATCCGGACCCGGGACGCTACTACCATCCATATCCCTAACAGCTTGCCAAATTTCATCTCTCGTCAGCCTACTCGTAAGAAACAAATTATCTGCAGAGGTGACAAGAGTTGGAATAATATCCTGAATTAAATCTCGATTAATGACCACGGAATCATCTGCAGAAAATAATTTCTCATAAAAATCCATGGCATGAGCAGCAATCACATCTTGATCCGTTGTTAAAACTCCATCAATGGACATAACTGAGATACCTGAAGATGATTTTCTAGCATTTACCACTCTATGAAAAAATTCCGTGTTTAGGTCTCCGTGTTGAAGCCATGAAATTTTAGATTTTTCTTTAAAATAGATTTCCTTCCGTCACTGATATGTACCCAATTCAGATTGAAGTTCGAGTTCCTCAGACAGTAAAGAAGAAGAAGGCCCAGTAGCCGAAATAGCTTCTTGAACCGCATTTAACCGAATAGTGCAATTTTCAATTTGGCGATCAAAATGACCAAATACATCCCAATTCCATCGACGCAAGACCAGTCGTAGAGTTTTTAGCTTGAGCAAAAACAGCTGCATGGGAGGGAGGTGGGGATAATTCTTATTCCAATGAAAAGCAATAGTTTGGCGAAGACCATAATGCTCACTCCACATCTTTTGAAAGCGAAACCGCGAGATCCGCTTGCTTCCCTTAAAGCAAGAGAATAAAAGAGGATGATGATCAGAATTATTCCTTGGTAGGACCGTACAGAGCACCGAGTCCCAAAAAGAAATTAACTCAGCTGACACTAAAGCCCGATCAATCCGACTTTCAACCCGGAGAGAGTCTTGACTCCCATTTGTCCAGGTGAAAAAAGGCCCCTTGGTTTGAGCCTCAAGAAAGTCGCCACCATCAATAAACTCTCTAAATTCCCGACAAGAGTTAGACAACGGGGGTTACCTCGTCGTTCATGACTTCCGAGTATCGCATTAAAATCACCAATGGCTAGCCAATTTCCAATGTAGAAGATCTCGCATTAAGCAGCTCAGCATAAAGCTGCCGTCGAATTCCATAAGAATTGCTCGCATAAACACAAGCCACATGATGCAAAACACCAAGATGATCCACATGAAAAATAATGGACTGGTCAGAAACTTTATCAACAGATAAAGAAACATCAAAAGAAGTGGACTGAAAAAGCCATAAAGAAGGAAGGGTTTTGGCATTTACCATAATGATTTTTAAGTTGAGAGATCTCCAAAAAGATTCCGAAACATCCTCAATTTTAATCTTTGGTTCAGCAATACAAACAAATTGAGGTTTATTATCCTTCACAAGATTGAACAGAGTTCTTCGAGTAGCAGCGCCCCGAAATCCTCTGCAATTCCAATAAAGGACTGATATCATCGCTTTAAAAGTTTAACCGGCTCCTTGGGATTAGGAGCAAATTTAACATCTGATTTTTTTTGTCTCCTCTTAGCACTTTTTGACTTTACTTCAGTCCACCCTTCGTCTCTCAATGGCAAGGAAATAGAAAGATTCCTAGCAAATGGTGGAGAGTCCAAATGTTGTCGACTAGTTTCCTCCCCGATCTCAGTCCCGAGAGTGTCATGTCTAACACCAGTGCGAGAAGGTCATCCAAAATGGTGTCCTTTTTGTTCCAAACTTTCGCTGAGCGATCTCGGAGTGTAATTCTTCTAGATGATAAAGCAAGCTGTAACGCTTTAGTATCTAACTCTGTGTCGCCTACATGAGAGTCGCCATCATTATGTTGATTTTTCTCTGAAGTAGGCTCATCATCTGATCTCCTTGGGACAATAGTTCAATCCGATGTAACCGGATATTTAGTCAAGTTTTCACATATAGTAATACCTTTGCCAGAGGTACTAGCTAACTGAAGTGCATTAGGATCAATTTCCACCGATTCCTCATCAGAATCCTCGCACAAATCCGCCCATGAAGCTGGGTCCTTCCCTTCTCGTCGTGGTGGAGATGAATTTTTGGGATCCGAGCTGGGGCCACTTGTAGAGAGGATACGATCTCCAAGCTTTTTAGGACTCGCAGACTTATCTTTTTTCCTCCTCCAAATTCTGGTCATGGATCTCCCCCTTTTGATAGGATCCTGATTTTGTTGAGGCTTAGACTGACGTTTGTAATTTGCAGCAACATGGCCAAGAGAATTACAGATCGAGCAAACAGGAGGAACTCGCTCGTGTTCAACGGAGATCCAGATTTTAGAAGTGTCAGTGTCGACTCGAACTTGATCTTTCAATGACTTTGATAAATCCACATCGATAAGAATTCGTGCGTAGTGGCCATACTCACCTGAAATAGTGTTCTTATCAAAGCGAAGTGGGACTCCTACACCACGGGCAATGTCTGCCAATATTCTCCTGTCCCAAAACTCATACGGCAGGTTCAGGAATTTAACCCAAATCTGCGCATTCGTGATCCTATGAGTGGATGGATCAAATCCCGGATACCAAGAAAAGAATCTCATAATACCCGGGGAGAGATTAAGATTCCCAATTCTCCAAACAGTTTGGATAGACTCCGCATCTGACATAATAATATGATAAAACCCTCGACCAAGGGAGATGAGCTTCCAATCAAGATTTCATTTCCAGATTGCACTTAGCTTGCTTTTTAAATCCACATGTTTCCATGGAGTGTCACCTGTTGATAAAGCAAGCCTCCCAATCACTGAATTGCGACACAATGCAATTCTTGATTCGTAAACCGATTGGGCAATCTTGACAGCTTTGTAGCCGTCACCCGCATCCATTATCAGGGATTGATCCGAAGGAGAAGCATTCGATGGCATGGAAGCATCAGAAGCAATTGCCGCATAGGAAGGCTTCTTTGAATCATGCGATTGATTGTGTGATTCGCTTAAAGGAATTGCCAGATTAGGTTTACAGACAGAGTTCAACGCATCATTAACCTTAGGAGGCGAACAAACCTCGGGAAAGAGATCCAGATAATTACAGTCGCAAGCCATGGAGTATGATTATTGGAAGAGACGAAGTTAAATATATATTTACCTCTTACTAGTCATATCCTTTTAACAACATCCAGAACTCATTTTTTTGAATTCAATCTTTTCCAATTCTTGATGAAATTGTGAATTCAGAATGAGAATATTTATGTTAGTGAAGTGAGCATTTGTTAGAAGTCAACTATTTATGTCTCGTCAGCAATATTCCTACGTTTACTAATAAATTATATTAATCTATTTGTACCCCTATCAGCATAATCAATTTTTCAAACAATATACCGTGTCCTCCGAAGATAATTAGTGAGATTAATTTATATATCTTTTCGGTTGAATTCTAGCATATACAATATATATTCAAAGTAGTGAAAACCAAAATCAAATGTATTTAATTAATCACATAGAGGGAAATGCAAGGAATCGAGCAAAAATGCATATATATTGGGGCGACATAATTTAATCGTTTGCATTTTTTATATGTCAACTTTGTGAGTCTAACCGCAGCGATTGCCGTCGTTGTTTAGCCGCCGATTTCGAATCCGATTTCGATTTTTTATTTAGGGATCAAAGACCTCTTCTCTCATACCGCAAAGTCCAAGAACAATCCTGATGACAATCGCACAAAAGCAACACCAAGCTATGCCACCACTATTCGCAGCGTTGATCCCGAGGTTGATTCCTCACTGATTTCCGAATCTGTAGTCACTGTCAAGGGGGGTTTTACCTCAGTGAAAATCCCTCAGAAACTCCTGGAGAAACGTCTGGCCCTATGCTCAAACTCGATTATGGGGCAATTATTCCTTGAAAAAGGAGACACGCCTTACAAGCTCAATGAGCTGAAAGAGAAACTCTCATCCATATGGAAGATAAACACACCATGGCGGCTGATGTCTCGAGGCAGAGGATACTACCATATTCTTCTTGATTCATAGGAGTTGAAAAACAAAATTAGGGGACGGGGAACCCTGATTCTGAACCCTGGAACTTTACGTATCTTTCCTTGGCGGCCTGATTTCAATCCGGACACTCAGAAAACCACGAAGGCGATGGTTTGGGTAAGGATGTATGGATTACCTTAGGAGTATTGGGATAGCTCAATCTTGGCTTGCATTGCCCGAGGCATCGGGGACTTCATTCGGACAGACAATAACACTCTACACGGGGAATACGGTCACTTCGCTAGGATCCTCATGGATGTGGACCTTGCCAATACTCTTCCTTCGACCATTGGTGTTGAGAAGGAGGGAGATCAGTTTTGGGTGGATTTAGTTTATGAAAATACACCAAAATTTTGTAAGCTTTGCTCTACCATTGGCCATTTATGGCAAGATTGCAGACACAATAAAGGAGGTGACGCAGCAGAATACCGAATAGGATGGAAAACGAAATAACCAAGCCCGATAACTAAACCCTAATTGCCGAAGAATGGAAAAACACAGAGAATTTGGTAAACTTGTCGTTCAATATATTATTCAATCCAAAAAAAATGTCTCAAACATGCAGCAAACAACCCTTAAATAGTCTAGGGTTAACAAAGACGAAAATAACAAAATTACGAAAAGGTCCTCGAACTAAATAAAAATAACTAAACTCGCCAGAAACAAAAAAAAGGCTGTTTTGAGGGTCTAAATGTCGTTTTTTGGGCCCGAGAGGGTGGGGCTCATAGTAAACTATGAGTTCTGCTCAGAAGGCCGTTTTCGATTGAAAAACTTTAATTTTGCACAAAAAATAGACACTTTCTGAAACAGACCCGAAAAAGGCTAAATCTCGCTACCCGCCTTCTCCAAATAAGCTAGAGCTCTCTCATCTACATCAAGAGGCCTCAAAAAGCCATCTGACAAGAAGAAGCCACTAGGTAATACTGAAAAACCAAGATCTACCACTCAGGAGGTGAACACTTTGCAAGTTAAGCCCCGTTCCGAGCAAGAGACCGATCAAGGAACCACCAATGAGGCTCGTGTCAATAATGCCCTCATTCCAGTGCCTGATGTTGAGCATCGGATTAGGGACGACCTTCGGGTTGAGGATGAAGCTCCTCGACAAACAAATCATAATAACGTTGTTGATCCCATAATTGATGGACAGGTGGAGGAAGTCGCCTCTCATACTTCAGGTGAGGAGGAGACAACGCAGGGTGATAAGGAGCATAATTCCAGCTCACAATCTGAG
>CAOJBJ011368872.1:0-10485 GCA_948291685.1 Euphorbia celastroides | reverse complement strand
ATAACAACCAAATTAAAAACTGAATTTGATTGGTAAATCTACACAAAACAAATAAAAAATTAGTTATTTTCTTTTCTTTTAATTGTCTTAAAGAGCATTAAAATAAATTTGTCATCTTCTTCATTGATTTCTTGCCCTTTTGAATTTTACTCCGTTCACTAGTCTCCTCTCTTCCTCCCAATCCCCGTTTCTCGGCTTCCAATCAACGAAACGGGAGGCAAAGTTTCGATCTTTTTGTCTTGTTCGAAGATTCATTAATCTGCTAATCGAGTAGATCTTAGTTTCTCATGTGATACATCGAAGATTGAATCGTTGGCATTCTAATTTTATCGAATTTCTCAGATCGGTCCGATGGGGAGGAGTAGATCCTCATCGTCTTCCAACAAGTGGAGGTATTGTAATCCTTCTTATTATCTGAAGAGGCCGAAACGTTTGGCTTTGCTTTTCATCGCCTTTGTTTGTGGCACTTTGTTCTTTTGGGATCGGCAGACTCTCGTCAGAGAATACGAGGTACGTCCTTCTTTTTGTTCTTATTCTTCATTTGCTTCTGTGATTTTATGTTAAGTTGTAGTTTATCTGAGTGAAATCGAGCTGCTTCCTGTCGATTAGATGTGAATACTATGAATGTGATTTGATTGTTCATGTATCAAAATATGCAAATGGTTCCAGAGTTGCTTACCCAACAAGGGAATTACTGTTTTTCCGTGAATTGTTAAGGTGATTGGTTGTTTCATTTATGGAAATTGATAACAGGTATTAGACTATTGCTTTCCATTTGTGTTCACAATTGAATGTGCTTGTGGATATATCCAAGATATGCACATTAGTTATTGTCATGATTTTCATGTTAATCTTTCGAAAGTACCTAGATGTCTTGTTTCCTCAGTTGTACGGCTATTTTTGTTGATCTTTTGTTTTGGGATATTATATCATAGCAAAGTGGGTTAAAAGCTTGTCCATGTGTTGTGATGGATAGGTGAGTTGCAGTTAGCCATGTTTTGTTAATTTCTCCTCATAGCTTGGCTCATAATCATTGAATATAAAAAATGGTAGAACTTCAAGTTGCAAGGAGTTTATGGAGTATAACTTAGCTGAATTGACTCCACTAATTTCTCTTTTGATCCATGTTCTAATATATAATCTAAAATTTGTATCTTTATGTAATTTGGTGTCCTGGAAATCGAATAAATTTTATGTATTTTTGAATATTTATTTTTTATTTGAAATGAATGCGCTTAACAAAAATTTACGTTGTTCTTCAGGTGGAAGTTACCAAGTTGAATGATGAAATAAACCAATTAAAAGCAACAGTAAGTGATCCCTGATTCAACATCTATATCTGTGTTTTGAACCTTTGCTATAATACTTGGCTGTTGATTAGATGGTTGAACCATCTTGATGCTGATATCCAGTTATGGCCAGCATGGACTTATATTGCTTGTTGGGAAAGCACACCTCTGCCAATTTTTTATTTGTTGATGATTTATTTGATGCTAATCCTGGGATTCTTCATGTTGATTGCATGAAGGACAGGCTTGCATGTTATATCACATTTCCTCCCAATAATTTTGCTATACCTGAAAAGTTTGGAAATGTTGACTAGTCTTTGTGAGGCAAACGTGAGCAGCATGATGGAACAAAGCTAAGCTCAATAATTGCCAAACCATTATAGAAAAAATTTGTGAATTTCTGCTCATAGCTGGATGTTGAATAGGTATTCTTGATGCGTTGAGCTTGCACATCTAGAGTTGTGAAGTTCATTTAGGGTATATTTGATGCGTTGAGCTTTCTCATCTAGAGTTGTGAAGTTCAGTTGGCAGTCTGATTGAGCTTTTATAGTTGATATTTTGTCTTGATTTGATTACGTTTTGGTCAAATAAGCTTCTGAAAACATTTAATGTTAAGCTGGCAGGGTATCATCAAATGTTTCAACTACACTGAATTAGTTGGCTATTTGCTCTTGTTTATATCTTCATTTTGGATATCAGTGTTATCATCATATTTTGTTTTTAGATACATCTTGGTTTAGGATTAGTTTTTGGTCAAGATCATATATATTTAGGCTCTTTTATGAGAACAGAGCTGACCTCTATAGTAAACTATCCAGTAATGCACTCTTGACTCCTGAGACATGTGTTACATTCTTAAAAACCCTTCCTGTCCATCCATGTAAACTTTGGAAATTAGCTTTTTTCAGCTTTCAAACAACTGAAAGCAATCAAAGTTTTTTAGTTCAGGATCAACTAACTATGCCCCAGAATTGTGAGGAGGTCTTCTACATCAATTGAATCTTTTGTGTGTTGGTTTAGTGCATCTTTTTACAATGTCAAAAGAAGATAGTGTTGAATGCTCATGTGAACTCAGTATATGCTTCCTTTTTTTGTTGTCTCTTGCAGTTAGAAGAGCTAAAGAGTCTCAATGGGGAGGCAATCAAATTGATTAGCGATAAATCTACCAGTCCTTCCCGAAAGGCTGTTCCTGAAGATCCTGTTGATGTTGAAAGAAGAGAGAAAGTAAAAGAAGCAATGATTCACGCATGGAGTTCGTATGAGAAGTATGCATGGGGACATGATGAACTTCAGGTATGACTTCTGTGTTTCAGCAATTTGATTTCCTTTTCTTGATGTTATTTAAGGATTTTAAAAATATCATGAGCAATACTCAAGGTGTATACATCTCTAATGTTCTATTGTCCAAAACATGTGATCAATTGATGCATTTATTCAAGAAGGCTAGAAGGCTGGATAGTGGTATCGCTATCGTTTTGGTGTTAAGACTTCATGTGCCAAATATGACATAACTTTTTTGTGATATTATACTAAACGTCAAGAATTGCACTTTTGGTGGTTTGAGTGGCATCTATACTTTGACAATAATTATCGGCTCTTCCTCAGTTTTGCTAATCTAAGTTTGTGTTCTTATGTGATGTTATTTTATGTTATTTAGGAGTTGCTTGATCACCATGTTAAACTTTATGATTATTTGTTTTCTTATCAGCCACAGTCGAAATCTGGTGTTGATAGTTTTGGTGGCCTTGGTGCAACTTTGATTGATGCCCTGGACACATTATACATTATGGGTTTGCACGAGCAATTTCAAAAAGCAAGAGAGTAAGTTTGAAGCTTGCATTTGGTGATATTAACTTCCTAGTAAACACTTATCCCTACTAGTCTTCAAGTCTATTTCCCTTTCTTTTGCAAGTGATCTTGTTTAACAAAACTGATTTTAGTTTCTCTTAACCGTGGTTCTCATCCTTTAGTTAACTTTTTGACAACGGATTTCTTTCTCGTCTTGTTTTCCATTAATTGACATTTCTACTTCCACGTCATAACTTGATGGACTATAATATGTTGCTTTTGCTTTTGTTTTGCGAGGGAATATTGTTGAGGCTTTTTTAACAGTATTTATAATTTTGGCAGGTGGGTTGCAACCTCTTTGGACTTCAACAAGGATTATGATGCTAGTGTGTTTGAAACAACCATAAGGTTGTGTTATCAGGTTTAATATGTAGTTAATTTATACTGTCAAGGACATAGTTTGCTGTTGTTCTGAATTGAAGTGGGATCAGTGTCTAACTGGATGGCTGATATATGTACTCTCTTTTCAAATTATGATCCAGGGTTGTTGGTGGACTGCTTAGTGCATATGATCTCTCTGGGGACAAAGTTTTCCTTGAGAAAGCCAAAGACATTGCAGACAGATTGCTCCCTGCATGGAATACACATACTGGAATTCCTTATAACGTCATTAACTTGGCACATGGAAATGCACATAATCCTGGATGGACTGGTGTAAGTAGTGAATATTTGTTTTTGCAGTTTGTTCGTGTTAGAGTATAGTGCTTTGTTTTTCTTAATCTATAGTGTGGTATCGGCGTGTCGCTTAGAATTTCTTTTGCGTTACTTTTCCTCTTCTTGCATCCCTCTTTTAAGAACTATGCATTCTACAGTAGAACCTCGATAAAATAATATTCTCGCTAAATTAATATTTTTCTCTGGTCCCGACTTGCTCTGTTATATTAAATTTACATTCAATAAAGTAATATTCTCGCTAAATGAATATTTTTTCCCAGTCCCAAGCATATGCATTTATAGAGGTTTTACTGTGTGTTTATATTGTGTTACTCATATTTATGTAAATATCTGTGTGATCGCTGTAATATGGCTACTTTACAATGCATTGGGGAACTGGAAGTTGGTAGAAGTTACCATGTTGCATTCTGATAGTTCTCCGATATACTGACATTATATGTTTGATACCTTGAAGCTGCGTCCGATGGCTTTCCCTGAAGTTATTATTAATTTTATCTGATTCTTATTGGGTAGTCTTTTTTTTGTGATATTTTCAAATTGACTCTTGGATATGCCTAAAATCTTTTCCTTTTATGGTTATTATATTTTCATCAGAAACTAGTTTGTTCATGGAAAAAATTGTCTGGCTCTTCCAGGGTGACAGTATTCTCGCAGATTCTGGCACAGAGCAGCTTGAATTTATCGCTCTTTCTCAAAGAACAGGAGATCCTAAGTATCAGCAGAAGGTATTATTGTGTTTGTTTATTTGCAGCTCTTTTGTTGCTGTTGTTTGTTCCTCCATGATGTTAGCTTTCAGTGTTTATAACAAAACTTGAAGTAGTAGCTTCTTGATTTGGAATGATAAGTCTGGTTTATGCTGCTGATGATATGCTTGCAACTATTGAATTTGTTTTGAACTTTATTTTTCAGGCAGAGAAGGTTATACTAGAGCTTAACAAAACTTTTCCTGATGATGGTTTGCTTCCAATATATATTAATCCTGATAGAGGAACTGGATCATACTCAGCTATAACTTTTGGTGCAATGGGCGACAGGTATTGACAATTTGAAGTTATGGAAGCTTTGCAGCCTTAGTATTTAGTGTTTAATTGAATAGTTTTACTTAGGTGCAATCCATTTAGTAAGGTGCGCTTGGTTAAACTTCGAACTTTAATTGCAGCTTCTATGAATATTTGCTGAAAGTCTGGGTTCAAGGAAACAAAACTTCATCCGTGAAACTTTATAGGTGAGAAATTTTATAGTTATGAAGTTTATCAATTTTGTCTAGCAGAAATGTAAAGTATGTTTTGAAATACCTAGATTTTGAAACATATTGGCTCATGATTTGTGTCATCAAATTCTTCATTGTTATCTTCCATTAGATCTTTCACTACAATTTATTTTCGGTACTTCATTGCTGTTCTGTCCTGACAATCCAATGATATTTCAGATTTATTTGTGATATGAATCCAGAGCTGAATGGACAAACATCTTTAGGCTAAAATCGCTTTAGGCTATTGAAGGAAGAATTTGTTTGTCCTTGTGACAAAAAATTGGACTTTACTAAATGATTCTGAGCTGTCCATTGAACTATACTGAACTTGAACATAATATTATAGAATGGTTCTGAAACCCCTAAAGTATTCTAATCCATCCCATTTCCTTCCCTCTCTTCATCAATGCTGGTTATTTTGTCTGAATTAATGAATGTGGTTGCTTAAAATCCATAATGTCCAACTTTGATTTGCGATATTGGATAGAGAGATGTGGGAGAAATCAATGAAGGGCCTGGAAAGCTTGGTTCGCAAATCGAGCCCTTCATCATACACCTACCTCTGTGAAAAGACTGGAGATACACTTGCAGACAAGGTAATGGTTGCTTTAATTGCTGTTGTTATGCCATTAGGAACTCTCTAGTCTATCAGTGGCATGTCACCCCCTCCTCCGGTCTAGTTTTTCTATATGAAAACCATGTAATGTACTAAAATATGTGGGCCCACATTTGCAGATGGATGAATTGGCATGCTTTGCTCCAGGAATGCTGGCTTTGGGATCATCTGGCTATGGGCCTGATGAATCCCAGAAATTCCTTCAACTTGCAGAGGAGGTATTCCTGTATATTTCGGGTTGTGCATTATCTTTTATGAAGAGGCTGCTTTTTATTGATTTGTAGAATATCTAAATTTGTTCATACTGGGAAGCAGTCACTATTATAACTTATGTGTGATGGATTAGATGAGCTGTAATTAGCTGGGAGGCGGTAATCCATAGCCTCACTATCTAAAACAACCATATTGATAACATCCATGTTTATATACAATTTAAATCTCGAACAAGTCTTGAAATCTTGCACCTTGGAGATATTATAACAGCATTGGTTCTTTGATCTCCATTTAATATTTGTTACGGGTATTAGGGATCTTTTATTTTGGAGTTTGATGCATTTCTTTTGCCTTATGCAGCTTGCTTCGACTTGTTACATGTTTTACCAGTTAACACCGACTAAACTGGCTGGAGAAAACTATTTTTTCCATGCTGGTCAGGTTAGTTCTACTTGTCAATGCTAATCTTCTTATGTATTCATCTTATATAACTGAAAAACTTTTGTATCATTCTCATAGAACCTTAACATGTTGTAAACCTTTTTCTTATTAGGAAATCATTAATAATCATTTTTTTGCAATTCTCTACATTTACTGGGTGCCATTGAATTCATTTTCAGGACATGAGTGTGGGCACATCATGGAATATACTAAGACCAGAAACAGTCGAATCGCTCTTTTACCTGTGGCGCTTAACTGGCAACAAGACGTACCAGGAGTGGGGTTGGAATATTTTTCAAGCATTTGAGAAAAAGTCCCGTGTTGAGGGCGGATATGTTGGTCTAAAAGACGTAAGCACCCCTATACTTAATCTCATACAGCTCGATTATATTTAGGCTCTATTTTTTTCAACTTATTTTCCATTCAGTTCAATACTTGTTCAATAAGTTGTAGTTCGATTCAGTTATTATTCAATAAGTTTCAGTTCAGTTCTACCGATAGTTATTCAGATGGAAATTAATGAGCCTTGATCTGATAGATGACTTGTTTTCTCAGGTCAATACCGGTGTCCAAGACAACATGATGCAGAGCTTTTTCCTGGCTGAGACACTCAAATATCTCTATCTCCTCTTCTCTCCATCATCGGTGATCTCATTAGACGAATGGGTTTTCAACACCGAAGCCCATCCTTTGAGAATCGTGACCCGAAACAAAGACTTCCCAGGGAAGTTGGAAAACAAGAAAAACAGAACACATGGCAGAAAAGAAGGCCAATTTGCCGCTGACAATTAGCACTGCGATATCTGCAGAACCATACAATGATTTTCGAGGCCACCAAATGAGTCCCGAAAAGGTCTAAATTGATGGAACGTGTCACGAAATGTCGGTCCCTTTGGTCGAACAGTGTGGTCGAACGAAAATTTTCCATTAGAAAATTTCTGTATTCTAACAAAAATGCGAAAAATGGCAATACTAATGTTTATGTAAGATAGTATTTAGTGATTGCCTAAGCTTACATGTCACTTTATAGAGATCATTCCTCAATTTAGAGCTTAGTTTATGAACTTGAAGAAAGCCGTTGTCATTTTTGTAGAATCTATAACGTATAATTTTTTCGGGTTTCATTGATTAGTTCATTTGGCTCGGCATCTTTGTAGAATTTATTTTAGGACTGGCTTTTGTGATCACTTTGTTTCGATTTTGATAAATGATATGGTAATTTTCTCTTTTGAGAGAACTAATAAAGGAAAATTATTAACTTGTTTTCTACATTTCTTTAACTCATCTAATTTACTTCAGAGTGAAAAGTGTATCAATAAACATCATGATTTGATGTTATGACTCATGACGCCTCATAAATTGAGTTATTTGTTAATAGGATAGACATAATTTGAGTTCTTTTAATAGGAAAGCAAAATAAGATAATTCTCGCATATATACCATGCCTCATAATTTGTTTTAAATTTAAAAAGGTAAAATGTATAAAAATGAGCTCCATGATGCTATGCATATGTCAAATGACTAATGCAGTTAGTATAAACTATAGTAAATGAGAATTTATGATGTGGACACTCAAAAAATATTTCAAATTGTTTTCACTTTTCACAATCTTTAGGTTATAAACTCAATCTTTTTTAGAAAGGTTTGTTTCATGTTTATGTGTCAATAGTTATTGTAAAACTTGTCAATTGATTTTTTTATTTTTAAAACAGCTCAAAACAACTATTAATGATAATAAGGGAACGATTATAATTATTTTGCAAGGGAAAAAACATATTTTAATTAATAAAATTAGATCACTCAAAACGACAAGTCGTAGTCTATGAAATCAGCGGCAAGCCAGTAAAGCTTAACTAACATTCACGAAACTGAATTGCTATTTATATTCGGAAATTATTTCGTGTAGTTGGTTAAAAAGACAACTTTATCCTTCATTAAAAATCTCATTCAACTCTCAATATGCTTCCCCAATCAATTTTGCAGTCAAAAATCAAAAGAAAAACCACAAATTCAATACATTCAAATGATGAAAATCATTAAATGATATGTTTTTTATTTGATTATAGCCTGAACTTATAGAAAAAAATTGAAATTTGGCTGGGTGGGCAGGCGTTGTCTCGCTATTTTTTCTGCTTTCTCTTCTTTTTTGCTTCAGTTTCTTCTCCAGCGATTTCAGATTTGACCTCGCTTTCCAGGTATACATTGACTGATTTTGTGCGCTTTTCTTTGTGATACGTTTGAGTATTAGCTTAATTGCATTTTATAACAAGTTACTGATGCTGTAGTTGTAGCGTTCCATGAAAATTATGAGTGTCTTCCGCAACTTCTTCGGTGGAGCTTATGATCGCTACTTTCGCCTTTTTCCTTGCCTCGCTGATCCCGGTACTGCTTTTGTTTCTTTCCTCTTTTCTCTTCTTTTAATTTGTTATTGAAATGTGGAAGCGAGTTTCGGAATTTGATTGCTCTCTTTTTTGAGGTTTATTGTCTTATTGAGTTTTTGTTGTTCCACTTTTAGCCAGGAGATCTTTGGGTTTGAAGGTTGCGTTATTAGTCCTGCATCTTGTATTTGCTGGAGTTATCTTCCTCTTTGATGATGATTTGGTGCAGAACATTAAACATGAGCCTTGGTATGTTTGAACTTTTGATGCAACAGTTGTTGTCTATGCGAAATTTTATTGCTTTCATTTGCATGGAAGAGAATTGGATTGAATTTTCACAAGTAAGATGTGTTAGTCTTTTGTTTCTGAATGAAGGGAGGGTCAACAATGCCAGTCAACTCAAATGCAGTTGCTTATATGTTAAAAGAGTAACTATGATCTGACTGAGTTTAGCTGCAACTTCATTGTTATGTCAAGTGAATCTTTTAAAAAAAGGCTGTTTAGAGAGTTTTAAATTATAGATCTCCACTTGTAAGCGGAAAATATTGGTGGTTTCTATACTTGTTAGTAATATCATCAGACTGAATCTAAGCATTTATTTCAAATAGGATTTAAGTTGATTGCTTCCATCTCATCCTATAAGTGTCCATTTGTAGAGGGGCTGTGTTGTTTACTTGTGGCAGAGTGCTATGTTCTCACATTACAAAAATTGATACACATGGATTCATGCTTCATAACATGTCAGCACCAAGCCATAAGACGATCTAATATACTATTTTATTTTTCTCATGCTTCCTCTTTTGATTCTTTCGCCAAATTCATGAAGTAGGACTTTCGCAAACAGAACTGGAGAAAAAGTGGTTTACTTTATATTTGGTATCATCTAAAATAAATGTGATGTGCTTTGGTATCAGGATAATGACTCCTTAGTGAGTCTCTAACTTCAAAACAGCATTAAATTCTTTTTTTTCATCGCAAACATATTCGGTGCAGAACTGAAATTATCCTTTTGGCTTAATATTCACGAGGGATTTACTTCACATTTGTTTACTGTTTCCAAAGTTATTTAGTTTGTTTGATTTTGCTTTTACTTTAGTCTGGGATCACTTATAGCTCTCCAATCCTTTGTTTGTTTGTTCCTTTGTACATGGCTTTATACTTATTGTTGTTTGTCTCAACATTGGTACAATACTTTGCTACTTCTTGCTCTTCTCCTGGGTAAAATTTAAATGCAATTAAATTTCTTAAAATTTAACAGCTTTTACACAACTTTTTTCGTGTTTTTCTTATTTGTGTAATTTATTCTTTTCTCTCTTTCACTGTTTCAAATTTTTCTCATAGATATGTCCTAGATGCTATGAGGGCTGTGAATGAGCAAAAAACAGTATTTTCAAGGGAATCAATGACCTCAAAGTAAGCTCCACATCTCACACTTATATGACTGGCTAATAATAAGATAAAAAGTGTATCTTTTTTAGGAGTTAGGACAACATCCGTGTTCATTTAAATAAATATATCTAACCTTTTACTTTTATAATGTTAAGCAAAGACACCCTGCTTCTAGTAAAAATGGAAGCTTGACAATCACTGTGGATGCAAACCAATCTGGAAGAAATTTAACTTCTTGGACGACATTAGTTTTGAGCATGTATCCTCCTGGAACATCTATTAGGTACATAAAACTTGACAAAATTTTTGTTTAACCTCTTGCTGCTTCTTTTTGGGAACTTGTGTGCTTAGGCATCGTCGAGGAAGTACTAAGAATTGCATGCC
>CAOJBJ011368793.1:0-12607 GCA_948291685.1 Euphorbia celastroides | reverse complement strand
GTATTTTATGGTTTAGTTTAGAGCTTGACGAGAAGTGGCCTTCTACCGAGTTTCTTTCTCTTGAATGGATTCTCGTCACTTTGTCTTCTTCGACATTCTCTCCTTTTATACAAAGATTCAAAATATAGCCGTTGCAACCTTAACATTCAAATTTACTAATCTGAGATTAAGCAATTTTCCCGTTTCCTCACAACGAATACTTTTGAACTTGATTAAGACTTTGAAGAATGGTCTCTTCTGCAATCCTTTGAATTTTGAAGCTTTGACCTTGAGTTGTTGCATTTTAATTGGTGTAGCATTTCCCAAGGTTTCCTGCTTTCACGGAAGTAGGTAATGCGCTTTTTCAGTTGTCAGATGTGTCATTCCTCTTTCTGCTTCGCACGTCCTCTCTCTGTCAGATCGCATTAAATGCGCTCCACTTTTGTCGGAAGATAATAGCTGTCAGTAAGAGAAAGCTATTTTGCATTTAATACTCCACGTGGGAGAACTTCAGCGAAAGCGACTCCAGTGTATTTGATTTCCATGCTGAGATACTTGATTTCTCAATGAAGACAGGGCTTTATTCTTCTAAAAATGTTTCCAGAATCATTGTCAGAGCGAAATCCATCAGCGAGCGCGTCCATCAGCGAACTCTTTCAGCGAGTTGCATTCACCAGCGAACAGATCCATCAGCGAGCCACTTTGTCAGTGAGCTACCTTCACCATGTCCATCAACAATATCCCTCGTCAGTGAGCTGTCTTCACCAATGTCCATCACCGTGCTCCTTCCTCAGTGAGTTGCTTTCATCAACGAAGCTGATCCAACAGTTTTGACCTTTTTCAAAAACAACCCTGAGAATTTTTTTTTACAAAAACATGCCTGAGGTTTCGCTCTGCTAGCGAAACATGAAAGTTCTGTTAGTGGGGTTAAAATTACTAACGTGACTAAGTACAATTAAGTCAATTTTTATATTTTATCCCACTTACCCATTTACCCAAAACCTTAAATCGTAATACCCACTAACCCAACTATAACCCTAACCCACAAACCTGAACCATAGTATCATTCCCACTGGCGCCGGTGATAGACCTTTATCGAAAAACGAGATGTGGATGGAAATAATATTTCTTTCCGATTTCACCGAAAAAAGGCCCTCTCCCATCCTTCCCCTTCCCCTACGCCGATAATAGCCCTCGTCGATTTGGATCTGGCCGGCAAAATCGAAATCTCAAAAAGAAAAAATGATTAATCTGGCCAACAAAATCGAAACCCATAAATGAATCAAAAGAATATCACTTCCTCCTCCGTCGACCAAAAGAACCGAAAAAAATCCTGTCGATTTCGATCTCGAAGTCACCGACAGGTTTTCGTTTCCTAGTGAGAACTTACGCAATTAGATTTGAATCTTCTTTTGGGAGTGAAAACCGGATTTCATCGGTTCCCATTTCAAAATCTCGATTCTGGTGCCTTGAAGCCCTGTCGTCGGTTATCACAACCCCATCATGTGTCAGCGTTTGAAGGAGCAAATCTGTCGAAGAAAGAATCGAAGCAAATCTAAAGGAAAGAGAATTAGAGAAGATTTGGAAACCAGGATCTCGATTTTCCATCGAGATCTCGGTACCGATAGTTCGTCGGCGGTGGTTGGCGGCGGCGATAACAGAGTTGGGTAGGTTTTTAGGTAACAAATTTTAGTTGGACCAATTTACCCTTACCAAAAATAGATTTGGATCATTTTGCCCCAATACCATGTCATCACTAGACTGTCCTTGAAAGGAAAAGTATATTTTTGCTAACCTCTTATAATCTCAAGGATGCTTTTGAAAAAAAAAAATTCCTTTGAGATGTTTTTACAAAAAGTCGAAATCTTAAGGGGAAGTTTTTAATTTTTTTTTTATAATAGGAAGTTTTTGAAATTTACCCTTAAATAAAAGATATCATGTGACATATGCACGTCACCCGCCATCTAGCATATGCCAAGTAGAGACTTTCTGATGTAGGTTATTAGATAGAGCTCCTTTAATCTGATTGAAGTTCTATGCACAATACACCCCCAACTAAAGATAGGAACATTACTCTGCTTAGAACATTGTCTTTTAAGGAAGCATGATTATGCTATATTCTTTCAACTTATTTTGACTAGGCATAATTAAACTGAACTGAAATTTAACTCAGATTTGTTGTTTAATGAAATTAGAAGTTATATAGAAGTCATTGAAATTTTTTAAATTTAAACTAATTTGAATTCATGGAAACTTATCTAAAATCAAGCCAAACTACATTGATTAAATTGAATTGGGTTGAATGAAAAATAAATTGAAAAAAAATATAGCCTTAACATATGATTCTACTCACTAAAGACTTGAGATCTCTTCCCATTTGCGAGACTATTCCATCCCTTATAAATATGTTAAACTCTAACATGTGAAAGTACTTACTATAACAATTATCCTATTGTTACATTGTTTCTCTACAAGCATTTTCAAATTTCTTAGTTAAGCATAGATCTGTTTGTCGGGCGGGCCGAGCCTGGTTTATCGGGATTTTTATTAAAAAATTACAAACTTAAACCCAGTCCAAGACCATGATTAAAATTTCGGGCACGGGTCGGGCCCGGATCAGGCTTACAAAGTCAAAATCAAGTCATGGCCCGTCAATAAGTTTTTTATTTTATTTTATTATCAAATAAATTATAGTAAAATCCTTAAAAGTATAGTTAATAAGTTAGTAAATTAATATTAAAATGAATATATAAACTATCAAATATAATATAAAAATGTAAAATAAATATTATTTTTATTCATCGAGCCGGATTCGGATCGGACTTGGATATTTATATAAAAAAACAAGTCCGACCCATAAAATTTCGGGTTTTTGCGGATTCAGGATAGGGCCAAACTTTGAATTAAAACGTATACCGAAACTCGCTTATTTTTTGAACGGACTCGAACCGAACCGGACGGTACCCAAACCTGCAAACCAGTCTAGTTAAGTATCAAAGAATAATGCCTGCTGGTACACGATATAGTCCTCCTTAAGTTTTCTTTAGCAAGGTAAATCATATTAATATCTCCTTTTTCAAAAATGAGAATTCAGTCTTTCTCCGATTAGTTCATCCTAGCTCTTCTTGCTGGTATATTTTTCTCCACATGAAAGTTTTAAATCAAAGTAAATTTGGTCGTTAATTATTCCGTTTATACAGCTAATTGTTTGTACTCTTATATACTTTTGTTTTGATAATGTTACTTATATACTTTTACCGCTTCAAGATATACAACTGTAAAATCAAACGAATTTTTCCAAACTTCCAATTTTACCGGAGAAATCCTCGACAATTTTACCCACACTTCCTCAAATACCCAATTTACCCTTTCCCACAGTCTTCGCCCCTTCACATCAACAAGCCCATTTTAGTCATTCGAGTCCCTTCATCCAAAAATATCCTCTCACCTTTATTGTTTCTTTTTTCTATTTTTGCATTTTTTCTAATAAAGACTTGAAAACAACAGAGAAAAAAGTAGAGCGCCAAAACTTTCTCGGTTCTTGAAGCCATTGACCCGAATCGACCCACATTATTCGGATCCTCCGAATCATCAGAAACCGTCGATTTCTTAATCTAACGGATGATATCAGTCAGTGAAGTGGTTACCCTCCAGTGGTTTTTATCATAAACCCTAGCCACCACATCAGAGATTGATAGCTTCGCTTCTCTCTCCCCCCTTTTCCCTCTATCTCACCCTGCAACAATCATCAAGCCTCTGATCTTCTAAAAATCAAAATCAAAATCAAAATCGTACCTTTCGCTCTCTTCGTAAAGAGTACCTTCAGTTCTCTATCTGCTTACTATTTTTTTAATCTTTATTTTGTCTTTAATTTCTTGCTTTCTTTGTTGATTAAAGCCTCGATATGTCCAGTTGTTGATGGGTTTCTCGTAAAATTACTCAGCTATGGTATTTAATTGAGTTGTATGGGTTTCAATTCGAGTTGGGGTTGGTTTTCCCCCTTTTCTTGTCGAGTTTAACTCGTAGATCTGACGGAATGGCGCGATTTTGAGCGATTCTTTGGTGTTTTTCTGTTTCGTTGAGTTCTACAAGTTGCATCTGTCCTTTTGAATTTAATTAATTTTTTTTCCTGGAAACTCGTTGACTCGTTATCGGTGGGGTGTGTTGAATCGGTGAGTTGTGGGTCAGGAAGATCGAGTCGAGGTTCAGCTCGGGGGCTAACCGGCCAGTGATAATGCCGTCGGTGGGGATGCGCCGTACCACCAGAGTGTTTGGGGTGGTGAAAGGCGTCGATGGGGCCCGGGTTTTACGGTCCGGGCGGCGGTTGTTGCCGGGTTCAGGCGATCCGAAATTACGGCGTCCAAACGACGGCGATGAGTGCTTGCACACAATGATCAAATCAATCGCCAATTCTAACAAGAACCACCACTCCAACAGCTCTGTGAAATGCAAGGAAAACGGGTGGACGCGTCACTGTAAATTGAAGCAAGAAACCCCCAGGGCCAACGGTTTGGTTTCAAAGAGAGTGAAGAGTGAACACTTGTCTGATACTGGTGAATCAAAGAAATTTGGGCGTGTTTATACTAGGAAGAGGAGAAGAGATGGCGAGGAGAAGTTGGAAAATTTGGGCACTAAGAAGTTTGGAATTCAGTTCTCCCGGAGACAAAGAAGGAGGACAATTTATCAAGCCCAACAACGACCCCGGCTCACTGTTGCTGTTGATGGTGATTGTTCAGTTGGGTTAGCTTCTTTTCTGTTTTTGGTCTTGGGTTTCACGAGGAAAGGCACTGTAAGGCTTTCTCATCTTTCTTCTTTCTTGTCTGATGGAGCTGTTAGCAGTGCCTTTGCTTCGGGTGGAATTCGGTTTTTGCAGGTAATTTTTTTTATGTGCTTATCAATGTATGTTTGTTGCTGTAAGTTACTTATTCATTTTACTGGTTCTCCTTGTGGTTGAACTCTTTGCTAATTGAATTTTCAGGGTTCAATAGATGTTGAAATTGGAATGTGCAAGATATATGGGGTTAGGTGCACTGTGCCTGTCTTTTCCTTGGGCTTTTCCGCTGTTCCTTCCTGTTTTATGCATATGCATCTCAGGTTGCTTCTTAGTGTGAAGTGTCTGTCTGTTGTGCCCTTGAATACATCGGATGGTGACTCGTGTGATGAAGGAACAAGTGATAGTGAAGAAGAACAATCAAGTAATGTTTTCAACTCTGACTTGATCCCAAAAATTGGTAGCACCGAGATTAAGTTGGTGTTGCATCCATCTGTAAGAGGTTCCAAATTAGCTGGTCGACATGGTCAGTATAGAAACGGTTTGAATTCCCGAGGTATTCAAAAGAGGAGGAGTTCTCTCAGGAGGAAGAAAGCTAGGAACCTCTCAATGATCGGTGTCCACAAACCCAATATCACTCTAGTTTCTGATCTTGTTAGTAACAGAAAAAAGAGTGTCGCTTTTTCATCCATGGTGTCTAAGAATAAGTCAAGGAGTGCACCTGTTCCTGCTGTCGTTGCTGAGTCGACTCAGCCAGTGTACACCTCGAGCTGCTCTGCAAATGTACTTGTCATCGACCCAGACAAATGCTACAGGATCGAAGGTGCCACTGTGGCTCTCGAGCTTTCTGATTCAAAAGAATGGTTGATCACGATTAAGAAAGACGGGCTGACAAGATACACCCACGTGGCACAAAAGGGTATACGCCCCTGTTCTTTTAACCGCATCACTCATGACATAATTTGGACAGGAGACGAGAGCTGGAAGCTTGAATTTCCCAACCGGCAGGATTGGGTCGTTTTCAAGGATCTTTACAAGGAATGTTTGGATAGAAATGTGCCAGCAGCTCCTGTATCTAAGGCAATACCGGTGCCTAGAGTATGTGAAGTTGTGGGGTACCCCGATGTTAATTATGTGCCCTTTTCGAGGCCAGATGTGTACATATCTGTAATTAAAGATGAGGTAGCTAGGGCCCTGGCTAAAAAGACTGCTATCTATGACATTGATTCAGAAGATGAGGAGTGGTTGATGCAGTTCAACAGTGGAATGTTCTTGGGAAGCGAGCATCTTTCAGAGGATAACTTCGAGTTGATTATCGATGCATTTGAGAAGGCGTTGCACTGTAGACCGGATGATTTTGGGGATGAGAGTTCAGCTGTAAATCTGTGTACAGAGTTAGGTAGGAGAGAAGTAGTTGAAGCTGTTTATGATTACTGGACCAGGAAAAGGAAGCAGAAACGATCAGCGCTGCTTCAGGTTTTTCAGGTAATATTTTGCTCATTTCTAGTTGAGCTGTATGATGACATTTCTACCATCCTAGTAATGTGCATATAACCAAAGTATTTAGTTTGTTAACTAGACATTGATTTAGTCTCTTAATGGTTGCTTAGTGAATCAAGTGGAAGTGAAAATATGAAGTACCCTTTTGGTTCATGTTGTATACATAAAAAGCCTTTAATGCGTTTGCACAGCTATTAACAAAACTATCAAGGGTTGATATGCACATGTATGGTCACTGCAACACTGTTTTCATACTTGAAATTTTGTATTTGAAGTTGATATCTTTTGCATCGTTATACAGACGTTGGATGTACTGAATATGAACAATAAAAATTGAATATTTTATACCAAATAGGCAATTGCAATAGTGTTATATGCTAAAAGAACACATAGATGAGGACCCAAAGAGTAAATCAGTGAATTTTTGGTATTGGGACAGGGGCATCAAGTGAAGAAAGCAGCACTGATCCCGAAAGCGGTGCTAAGGAAGAGGAGGTCGTTCAAGAGGCAGGGCAGCCATTTTGGAAGAGGCAAGCAGTCTAGTCTGTTGCAAGGTTAGTGCTTTCCTAGTAAGTCTAACTTAGGTCCTGTTCTTTTCAACTTAATTTTCTTCCAGTTCAGTTCAGATTCATTAAATTTCAGTTCAGTTATATTTAGTTCAGATTCATTAAGTTTTAAATAACTTGCATTCAATTCATTTAATTTTAATAAATTTTTAATAAGAATAAAGCTTATTAAATTTCGAATCATTTGAATCTAATATTTAATATCATTAAGTTGCAATAAGTTTCATTAAATTTACATTAAGTTTTGAGTTCTGGCGGCATTGAGTTTCAGTTCTATTCAGTTCAGTCCAAAAGAACAGGGCCTTAGTTGTTGTTGTTGTTCCTTGTGCTTATGGCGTGTATGCTTTTGCAGCCATGGCAGCTGAACATGATGCAGTAGAAGAGCAGAATGCAAAGAGGAAATTGGAAGCAGCAGAGACTTCAGCAAGGGAAGCTGTGGAGGCTGCTATTCTAAAACGGCAGCGTGCTCAGAAGCTCATGGAGAATGCTGATCTGGCAGTCTACAAGGCTGTCATGGCCCTTAGAATTGCCCAAGTCTGCGCTTTTGAGGATGCTCATCTAAGTGTGTTGGATTGATGACTGGCTTGGCTTATTTTTGGCGCTCATGTAATGTAATTTTTGTATAGATTTTTCTTTCAAATGTATATCCTGTATTATTATTATTATGGTTATTATAAATTTATAATAACTCACCTCGCTCACATCAACTGTTTGGATTTCCATGAGGGGAAGAGATGTGGGCCTTCTGAACAGATGAAAAGTACTCCACTTTTCAACCGGTTCGACCCGGCCGGTTCATCCGATTACATATTTTAAAATTATATAAAATATTCATTTATATATTATAATTTATATGTAAATAAATAAAAATATTAATATATAAAAAAAGTAACGAATCAGATTTTTTTCTAACCGGACCGGATTCTTGACCGGTTTCTGATTTAACCGGTTGAACCGGCTGCTTCGGTCTGGTTTTAATAACCATGATAAATGGAATTTATTTGTATATTTTTTCCTTTTTAACTTCACTGATCCGTGCAAAAGGTTTTTATCAAATAAGATCTTACAACGATAATTGACTAGAGTAAGATAATTTTTCTTTAGATTAAATTTAAACAATTACTAAAATTTTGGAGACTTGTCGGGGATTTCCCAAAGAGAATCGAGACGGTGAATACATTCTCCATTCCCATTAACCATTCGAGGAAAAAAAATTCTCTTCCTCATTCCCATGAAAGTTCTTATATAGGATTTCCCACCCCCAACGAGATGGGTCTCTATCAAATTCGAGGAATCTCAGCTCTATTTGTAACCTAACTATACAACTATAAGAATAGCAAGAGCTTTTACATTGGTTAAATGTCATTTTATACTAAAAAACATTCATGCCAACTTACAAGTCGTAGAAGTTTGTAAACTTTTCTTCTAGAACTTCATAAAATCCGATTCCAGCTGAAGAAATCAACTTCTTCTAACTACAAAATCAATAAGTTGTACATATATTGTGTTAAAATTGAAGTCTACCTTAAAAAAGAGATGTCTAACAAAAAATGAAAATTTTAAAGTCCACAATTGTTGTAGACTTTGTTTTTTTTTTACTGAAATGAACTGAACTGAAACTTAATGATGACTGAATAAAACTTATTGACCGAAATTGAATGTAAACTTAATAAAACTAAAATCAATATCAAATAATTCGAAATTTAATAAGTTTTTTTTTATTAAAAATTTATTAAAATTAACTAAATTGAATGTAAGTTATTTAAATTTAATGAAAATTTAATAAATTTGAACTGAATTGAACTATAAACTGAACAAAATAAAAAATAAATTAAAAAAAAAATGGACTTACTCATGTAGGTTGTAGCCTCCTAGGTGACAGTCTTCTTTAAGGTACTTCTCTGGTTCTCTTACATGTTTAAAAAATTAAACATATTCTTGTTTGAAGTCTTCCTTTAAGGTACTTCTCTTACATGTGTAAAAAATTAAACATATTATTGTTAGATTTCTTATTGTTTGTCCGTTTTTGTTGTCTGAGGGTAATGTTATATTTTCGATCCTAACATTTTTTCATTTTTTGTATGGGCGTTTGGCCAAAACTCAGAGCCTTGCTTTTTGTTTTTTCAATTTCTTAGTTTTGATTCAAAAATTCTTTTGTTTTAACTTCTTGTGTTTTGAGGACAACTTGCAGCAAAATTCTTTAGGATTGAAGCTTCGTCTAAGTTCAATGATTTTCCTTTTGAACAATTCATTCCTCCTCATCTTCATGCCTTTCAATTGGTAAATTCCTGGGGCGTTTTTAACAGAAAGAAAAGGAATCATGGGTCTTCTCCGCTCCCGCATTTCAATTGTTGTTTCTCCGGATCCGATTGTTCTAGGTCAGTTTGTACTCCTTACTTTTTTTCGGTCTTTGATTCGTTTCCCCTCTCTGTCTATTTTGATTTGAGCGCTTTTGGATTTAGAGTTTGTTTGCAATTGACTATCTGAGGTGCTGGATTGAATGGAAAACTGTGTTACCGTTTAGTACTGGAATTGAAATAGGACGGATAAAATGCCCTAATAGTCGGTTAGAGATGTTGTTGTTATGCTTATCTGTATGAAATAGGGCTGTGGCATTAGTCAGATTTCACAACTAAATGATTTTACTTGTATTTCATCTTACCCTACCCTAATTGTCACCAGTAGGCTTATACCACATCTTTTATCATCTTTGCTTGTGCTCAGATAGTGGTTTGAGGATTGATATTATTCGTTGTGAGAAGATGGATTGAAGGGGATAAAAATTTGGCCAAGAACAGAATTTTATTCCCTAAACTAGAGCTTTGGAACTTTAACACACGCCTAGTTTCAAGACTTTATATAGTGGAATTTCTGAAGTTGGATTTCCTTTATTATATTGCTTGACATTTAACCAATGCACTTAGATGAAATCGTTTTCTTCGGGATTTGTTGGACCCCGAAGCTGGAATGAATAGAAGTGGATGGTTGCTTATATTCTTTAATGGAAGATCTTACTGCAACAAGCAAGAGATGGTAGAATCTCTTATTTCCTCGTGTTTCTTTTATTATTTCATTTGTGATAGTAGGTACTTTTTCTTTTTCCAGAATTCATATTATTGGATAATACTTCATTGATTTACTTTTCCAACTTGTATAGCCTTCTTTCAATTTCTTTAGTTCATTAGCATTGCAGCCCAAATTTGTAAAAGTGTTATATATTATTTTGCAAATGTGGTGGGGACCTGGCCAAATACTCACATTTTTAGCTTTTCTGATCTAAAGAAAGCTACAAAGAATTTTAGATCAGCTAATGTATTGGGTGAAGGCAGTTTTGGCAAAGTCTATAAAGGCTGGTTACATGAAAAAACGTATTCAGCCGCCGAAAGCGGTGCTGGAATGGTGGTTGCTATTAAGAAATTCAGCTTGGAAAGTTTTAAAGGGTTTGAAGAGTGGCAGGTATTCATTTCTTCACTCTCAATTCTATTGTTCTATAAAATCTTCTAGACCTTTACAAGTGCCTATAAATAAAAGAAATTTAGTTTAAATTTATGATTATCAGTCGTGATCGAGACTGTCAGTCCAAATTCCTTAGAAAAAACCGATACACATTGCAGTTTTTGCTACTGAAGAGGTTTTAATTGAAGCTAATTAATAATTTATGAATGTCTGGGGATTCGCCCTCTGAAATTTTACCAGAAGTCAGTTTGATGCTTTGTTGTGAGGGTTCCTGAGTCTCTACTACCATTCATCGGAAGCGGCAAGTTGCTGCATATTGGTGAAGTGAGGGGGCTGATTGTTAATTTTTAAAGATTGCCTTTCAGGCAAAATTTTTGGTAGCAAATGGGGCACAGGACCATTTGTGAATGATAGAAGTGTTCTTTTTTTTTTTTTTTTGCACGTCGAGTATTTGGGGAACGAAATTCCACATTTGTGTAATAATTGATGAAAGTTGCCCATTTCATGGAGCGACATGTGCTATTTATATAATTATTGCATTCAGAAAGTATTGAGATAAAATTTCAAGATACCAACACTTTGCAATTGAGTTTCTGATTTTTAGTGCTGCAAATGGTTGAGTTTCTAAATTGGTAATGTGTAGATTTATAACCTTTAGCATTCTAAACTATTGCTGTATAAGGTGTGTAACTTATGTCTTAGGTTCAAGGCCTACAAACTCCATTTTCCAAGCTTTTGTTTTTAAAAAAAAAAAGGTGTGTAACTTATGCTAACTATATTCATTTCTTAATTTGATAATGCAGTAAGAAGTGAATTTTCTTTCAAAGCTATCTCACCCAAACTTGATCGAATTCATAGGCTATTCTATGGAAGAAAACAAGCTTCTTCTTGTGCATGAATTTATGCCGAGAGGAAATGTGGAGAATCATCTTTTCGGAAGTGAGAATCGCATGGAGTAAAGGAGAGAGAACAAATGGATTCAGCAACTTCTGTTTTAGAGTAGATTTGGTATTTTTTATTAGGAAACCTTGGAAGTGAATCTTTGTATTGGGAATTGCGGCTGAAGATAGCCATTGGAGCAGCTCGCGGACTTGCTTTCCTTCATAATTTAGAAAAGAAAGCTTTTTACAGAGATTTCAAGCCTTCACATATACTCCTTGATGGGGTAAGTTATTATATAATGTAGCTTCTAAGTTGAAAGATCTACAACTTTTTTGTTAAAGTGGTCAAAAGAACTTTCGTTTATGGCTACGGGTAGCTTTCAGGCTTTGTTCTTTTCATAAAAATTTTCCATTCCAATCAGGTCAATTCAATTTCAATAAGTTTCAATAAAATTCAAATAAGTTCAAATTTCAATAAATTTCAACAGGTTTCGTATAAGTTTTAGTTTCAATAAGTTTCAGTTGTGTTTAAGTTCAGTTCAGCCTGCCCAAATAAGTTGAAAAGAACATAACCTCATTGAGTCATTTGCAGATTTCTGTATCTTCTTTTCTTTCAAGTGATTTAGTGATCTCTTTGCTTTTATAATAAAGCTCAAAGTCAATATTTATATTTCACTGATAGCAATACCAAATTTTTTCTAGCTACATTTAGCATCGGTTTAATTGTGTGCTTAGAGTAATCAGGAAAATATGACAGAGTTGGAAAGGTTTCCCTTCAAATCGCACCAGTTGCAATCTGCAACATATGTTACTTGTTTTGTGCATAGTTATCAATATCTTACGATTCACGATACGAATCTTACGATTCGATTCAATTCACCAATGAATCGATTTGTATCTATGTACGATTCACGATACGAATCTTACGATTCGATTCAATTCACCAATGAATCGATTCGTATCTATGGGGCGTATCTAAATTCACAAAAATTTTACGATTCACGATACGAATCTTACGATTACAACATCAATCTTACGATTCGATACGATACACCTTAAAATTGATTCAAATTTATGAGGTGGGATGAATCAGTCAATTTGTAAAAAATAAAAAATGACAAGTATAAGCATGAAAGAAGAAGAAAATGACAGTAATTGACATGATGTTTGTATTACTTTTGAAGTTTAAGGACTTGTTTAGTTTATATGACTTCTTTATTTATTTAAAAATTGCATTTGCAGACTAAATTATGATTATATATTAAGTCGAACATGTTCAATAATCTATATTTACGTTATTGTGCACTTAAACTGAATCTTACGATACGATTCGATTCACGATTCATAAAATTAGGATTTCGATACACAATACGTATCTCGATTTGACAACTATGCTGCGCAATGTATTGAAAGTAATTGGAAAGGAAAGGAATTAAGACAAAAAAAATCATTAA
>CAOJBJ011368316.1:0-10693 GCA_948291685.1 Euphorbia celastroides | reverse complement strand
CATAAATCACAATAACAACCAAAATGAAAGATTTAATCAATAACAAACTCACCAATAAGATCAATGGTGAACTAAAGAAGTCTCGATATCGAGCCCTAACGCACATGTCCAGGGCATAATACATCTTTCCGAGAACAGCTCGAGCCCAATTCCACGATCGGCTCCTTCTCAGGTCCCTCAAAATCTCCAACAAGCCCAAATCCATCGAACTACTCCTCCACAAAAAATACAAGGAAGATAGTGCACATAAGAGAAAAGCTCTAACCTCACGCTCCCTAGTCACATCATCGTGGCTAGGATGTTCTCTCCAGTAATTCTTCAAATGCTCGTAGGAGAGTTTGCGATCCAATAAGCCGATCCCAACTAGGCACACATAGTATCGGTTCCCAAGGGGAATACGAGAAGGAAGTGCGTTGAACTCAATGATATTCCCTTCCCAAGGAAGACTGGTGATAGAGATAAAATCAGAATGAGTAATAGTACACTCCCCGATGGGAAAATAAAACGTGTGGATCATATCAGACCATTTGTCAAATAAGGCCACAAAAGCATCGACCGGTAAATGAGGCACATCCGTGTATCTCAACATGATGTCTCCCCAACCTAGATCACGAACTAAGGCTTTACTAGCCTCCGGAAGGAATCCCCACCAAGTCCGAGCCTCGAATAAAGACCCAGCACCACGTCTTGGAAATGGCTATAAAATGTCAAAGGAATTCGTCAGGAATATCCAAATTACATTGAAGAGAAATTTAAAATTGATAAAAACAAAATTTTTTTAAAAAAAATCGAAAGGAGAAGCCCCTCGGGAGCCGACTGGCGCCGCATCGACACGCCTGTCTCGGCTGATACGCGCCGTGGTAGCACCTAGAGGTGTTCACGGGCCGAGCTAACCATCCGGCCCAGCCCGAGCCCGGCTCCATGGGCCGGGTTTGGACATCATTTTTTAATTAAGCCCGGCCCGGGCCCGAGCCCGGTAAAGCTCGAAATTTCATGGGCTAGGCTTGGTATATGTATAAAAGCCCGAGCCCGGCCCGACTAATAAAAACTATACTTATTTTACATTTTTATATTATGTTTAATAGTTTATATGTTCATTTTAATGTTAATTTAATAAATTATTAACTATACTTTTAAGAATTTTACTATACTATATAATCATATGTAAAATATATGTAGATTTTTATTTTTATAATTTATTTAATAATAAAATAAAATAAAAAAATTTAGTGATGGGCCATGGGTCGGGCTTCGGTTTGACTCTCTAAGCCTAGCCCGGGCCCGACCATGCTCGAAATTTTTATTATGGGCTTGGGCTGGGCTTGGGTTGGTGTTTTTAAGGAAAAACCCGATGAGCCCGCCCCGAGCCCGACCCAAGTCTGCCCGATGAACACCTCTAGTGGCACCATCACCGTTGGAGTCTCGGCCTCCACCTCCCCGGGGCCATTTTGGCCCATTTTTCAATAGAGCTGAATCGGGTGGCGACTCCAACAATTAATCCGAGCCTAGGCTTGTGGTAGTTCTAAATTTGATTTTCAAAATTATTTTCATAGTCCCTTGCAATCGGTCAGCTCAGTCCGAATCAATAGGAATCATGTTGGAACGATTATCAAACTTTTCGCTCGTTCACAACGGGTTCGGTTTCAGATCGATTTCAGATCTACTTTTTGCCGGTGAACAAGTTCGATTTCAGATCTGATTTTTACCGACAACGGTGGCCGTTGTTGTCTGCGGCAAGATCGGTGGGCGGCGGCGGTGAGATCTCGGCCAGATGTGTGTCGTTCAGTTCAGCGGCAGTGAGTCCCGATTTCCGGCAACTTCTAGATTTGATTTGTTATCAGTAGAGAGAGAAGTTGTTAGGACTATTCGGTTTCGCCGGTGATGGTGTGGCGCGGGGGTTTGTTAATGCTTGAGAAGAAGGTCGGTGAGAGAGGCAGCGATTAGGAAGTTTCCGGCGCCATTTCCAGTGAATGGGAAGCTGTTGGATGGTGGGAGGGGTGGGGGGTTAGGTTTTGTGGGTTATTGGGTTTTGGTGTTTGTGGGTTATTGGATTTAGGGTTTGGGTAAATGGGTAATTAAATTTAAAAAATGAGTTTTTCCCATTTTACTCTTTGTCCACGTTAGCATTTAACGGTCAAAGGATGGAAAATCCTCTTTTTGATAATGGTTGAAAACCTCAGGGGTGCTTTTGAGAGAAAAAATCTTAGGGGTGTTTTTGAGAAACGTCGAAACCTCAAGGGTGGTTTTTGAAGTTATCCCTAAATTTTTTGGAAAAGCGAAAACCTATTTCCTATTCATATTCGAGACACCGCAACGCCATAATTCATATTTGAGACGGCACAAGACCTCTTCCATTAAAATGGCGCAAGGCCAGAAATTATATTCGAGACGGCGCAAGGCCTCTGCTATCAAGATAACGCAAGGCTATGTAATTCGAGACAGTCCAAGACCGAGTTTATTAATAACATAGCGCAAAGCTATGTAATTTGAGACGGCGCAAAACCGAGTTTATTAACAAGATAGCGCAAGGCTAGGCAATTCGAGATGACGCAAGGTTGAGTTTATTAACAATATAGTGCAAGGCTATGTAATTCGAGACGGCACAAAGCTGAGTTATTAACAAGATAGCGCTATGCTATGCAATTCGAGACGGCTCAAGACCGAGTTTATTAACAAGATAGCGCAAGGCCAAAATCATATTCGAGACGACGCAAGGACTCTCTCATTAAATTGGTGCAAGACCAAACAAAATTAAATAGCTAAAGGCTATATAAATCTAACCTTCAGGCGACACAATGTCTCTCATGATTTTTGGACAGATATATAAGTGGGACATAAAACTACATTTCAATTAATTTCAGGCAGCAGAAGTCTATCAAATTTTCTGAAGACAAACTGTGGGATAAAAATTCGTCTCATCTGGAAATTGTTCGATTTTTCCCCATTTCTTTTTCAGTGATTGCTTAAGTATAAAATAGCTGAAGTCATGAGAAGATAAAGTTAAGGCGGAAGGCCTAATCAATATTTTGACAAAGTTTGTCCAAACAATAAAATTGCTCGAGTTATGAGATATGAAATTCAAGGTATGATAGTCGACTCGTGATTAGAAATGTATTGATAAATCTGGTTAGAAACATCGAAGGCCCTAAAGAGCTTCATATACTTGTGAAGGGGACTTTTGATAACATATAGGGACGACAGAAGAGGGAGGCTGACGAGGGAAAATGTCCCTCCAATCGCTGGTAGCCTTAACAGGTGAGGGATTAATGTTCTCCTTGAAGATCGTCGGAAATTGCAGGTTGGGTTCATTGGAAATCCTAATTTCCCGAAGAAGAAAGAAGGTAAGGGGAAAGGAGCAGGCACAGGAGAAGACGCGTGATTCATGTCTTTTTTTAATTAAGGGATAACTTTAAAAACCTCCCTTAAGGTTTCGTTCATTCTCAAAAACACCCTTAAGGTTTATTTCTTTGCAAAAATACCCTTGTGGTTTCAAAATTTTTCAAAAACACACTTCTCAAAATTGTGAAACTATATTTGAAAGGGTAATCTTCTCAATTTTGAAGTAAAATTTTGCAAGTTTTTTTATAAAAATAAAATACACATTAGTGATGAATTTGAGATTTGTTTGAGGTGTTTTGATATTTATTTTAATTAAAAATTAATTTTAACTTTAAAAAAATCATAATAAAATGAAAACATTTCTGAAAATTACTCATATTTTGATAAATAATTCACAAATAATATAGTTAGAATATATGAATATTGAATTTATCGAAATAACTTTTATAATATTATTAAAATTACACTGCAGTTTTTCAAAAACATATCTTATGGTTAGTTTTTTTTTTGAAAAATTATGAAACCACAAGGCATGCTTTTGCAAAAAAAAAATCTCAGTGATATTTTTTAAGAATGAGCGAAACCTCAAGAGTGATTTTTAAAGTTATCCTTTAATTAATTAAGTCCTAAATGACATAGTTTGAAGGCCATTTAATAACTTGCGTTAGTTTTCCCGTTAGTTAGCGGTGGGCCCATTTCTAAAGGAAAAATGTTTAAGTGAGTTAATTTTGTGCATGTCAATAAATACTGTGGATTAAATAGTAATTCAATTTATAAAGTAAATTTAAATTGGGCAACGGAGAGTCACCCAAAAACAATCTCTAGAAAATATCATTAATTAACTATTCAATTATTTCTCAAAATTATTGTCATTATATCCATAAACAACATTCACAATCTTCGCGGCTCTCAATTATTTCACAGTAATATATTTCATTTTTCTTTTGATCATTGAAGCTTTTGACATCAATACTACATTAATATGCACGTTTTGATTTCTTTTCCTTAATTACAATTTATGTTGTATTGGTTAAGCCATTTATTTTGCTATATTAATAATGTCAGTACAACAATAAATTGTTATGATATTTTTATTTATATTTTATTTGTTTAATTTCTTACTTGATTATTTTATTTAAAAGAGATGCAATTTTTATTTATTAGATGTTTGAATTGAATTTATATGTTGATAGGAATATTTGATCAGAAGTTTTCGTCAGCGGTTAACAGTGGTCGGCCAGACTGTTCCCCCAGCTCCGGTCCTGGCTTCGTCCTTGATAACATTGGACCAAGACTTGATCTTCGGCCCACCATGACATATTGACCTATATAAATAGTATTTTCCTAGGTCACAAGAGGTATTTTAAAAACCCTAGCCTCCTCTCCTTCTTCTTGAATTCCTCTTATACGCTTGACTAACTTAGGCATAGGAGAGTCCTTCTAAAGGCAACTCCAACCCTTTGTTATCTGTTTTGCAGGTTTATAATCACTGGATTTAGGAGCCTTACGGAAGGAGCTTGTAAAAAATATTTCCAAACTTATCATTGCATAAAACTTATAAATTTCATATAGTTTTGGCTGAATATAGAAATACCGCTATGAACTTGTTTCAAATTGTCATTCAACACGCTGCACTTTAAAATGTTACAAATAACTAGCCAAACTTCATGAAAGTTACAACTAGCCATCTCAACCTATTGAAAGTGTAAGACATAACTCTCCAATGTTGATGTGATGAACAAAATAAAAGTTTGAAAAGTCATATGCCACATCAGCAGTAGGAGGTTATATTTTTTATGTTTTTAGCAAATTCATATGGTTAGTTTTAACTTTTACGAAGTTCGGCATGTTATTTGTACCATTTTAAAATTTAGTGTGCTAAATGACAATTTGAAATAAGTTTATAGGGCTTTGGATGCGTTTGGCCTATGCTTAACTTTTATATGTAACTTATCATTCATTTAAGTTAAATTTATAATCACAAAACAAATATTTCCTTTCAAACAAATTTTTATGTTGTCTTGTAAATTGTATTTTGGAAGCTAAAAATTTCACTGTGCCTAAAATTAATTTATTTTGTTACAATTAATGCTGGTAACTGAAGCTTTTTTTGTTTATAATAAGAATTATTATCACAAAACTAATTATAAACTGTTTGTGACAAGCTGTAATTGACATATTTTGTGACCGCGATAAAGTATTCTAGCATATTGAAAATTTGTAGTTACACTTGTAACTAAAAATTTTAAGTTACAACTACAATTGTAACGGAAAAGTATTAATTACATATATAAAACTTAGTCACATCCTATCTATTAAAATTCATATCACTAATCTTTTGTGACAATAAGAATATTGTTGTAATAATTAATGACCTTTTTGTTAAAACAACTTTTTTTTGACACTTAATTGTATACTCTAGTTCACATTCACTCCAATGATAAGTAGATAATCTACATAAATGACAACAAAATTCTACTATTTTGAGTTCTTCCTTAGTGAATAAGCAAGAACAAGTAAATCTTTCCACTTTCCATATCGTATCTATGTAACCATTAATTGTGCATGTAATCCCAACTATTTCCATTGCATTAATCAATTCAATTCACAATTTATTGTAACCCACTTTTAAGCTTAAGCTTAAGCTTATGCAATAAGAGACACTCTTAACCAAGGCAATAAAAAATAGAGAAAGAAACACTCCGTTTTATTATTTCCACTAAACTGAACAAGTAAATGAAACACAAACTATCAAGAAATTACAACACAATTAACTCAAGCATAACATTCGCATGCAAACAAACCGATTAAGACAAGAACAACATTTACTTTAGCACGCTAGCGTTATAGCTGTAGCTGGCGGATGAGTAATGATTCGACTACTTCTTTCATATCCGATGCATATGTATATTTATCGCGCACATTGTACATAAAACCAGTTACTCGAGCAAGATTAAGGAAAATATTGAAAATTATCGTAGACCCAGCAATCGGCTTCATACAAGCTTCATTTATGTCTTTCCATGCATTTTCACGCATTTTTTTATATGCATGATTGCTTCTTCTTTCGAGACATTGTACTCATTCATGTAACTCTTCAAACCTATCGGAGTATCTTTTTGTTCCCACTCGACCTACACATAATCAACATACGGATTGTCATCATTTCGCAAAATTTAAAATAATGAGAATGGAAAAGAGTTGCTTTGTATTGTTTCTATCAAATTGTCAAAACTGAATTCGGCATATAACTTCTGTTGCACATACATGTATATAATGAAAGGTGTCGAATGTGTTTTTAATCAAATCTAACATTTTTAGCGTTGTCAATTTTCGTACCTTATGAGGTCTGATATCATTTATCATACGCGAAAATAAGTTAGTAGCTTCAATAATTTTCGGGTTACTTTTCATCCACTCATAATCTGCCAAATCCAATTCATCGATTCTAGTCATCATTGCAGAAATAAGTACCCCAGCAGCAGCACTCGTCATGCCATTTTCTAAATACTCATGAAATGGCGGAACATTGTCGCTGTCATGTATCCATTTTGCCTCAACCAAGTAGCATCTTGAAAGTTCAGTCAACTAATTAACAAACAAATATAAACTGTTAGAACTATCAAACCGTAGAAAAGCATCAAACCTATGAGTGATCTCTCAACTTTCACGATCATAAGAATTTACGCAGTTGGTCAAGTTATAAAAAAACAAGTTTGTCAATCGGCTTTAAATATTACTTTTTCCTTGGCGTAAGAAACTCGACTACAGATGCCTTCATCTTGATGATTCTCCAACTCACCATAAAAATCCATGATATACCGATAAATAACTTTCATATATTTCGGCAATCGACCTATAGAATCTAAATTCCACCTGAAATTGTAAAGAAAACATAACTCCATAGGTAGTTACAAGTCCATGTATACAAAAGCTATCAAATTCAAGCCAAACAAACAATTACAATATGTAATAAAGTTATGAAACAAACCTCCAAAACATGTGTAAAAAGTTCAAGTTCATCGAGTGTTCCATAGGTATCGTATGTTTCATCTATTACCGACACCAATACAATACACTTAGAGGCAGTTAACCGAGCCAATGATCTCTCAGGCTGAGGCAAAGTTACAAGCTTCCAAATATAACCTTCCACAATTCTCTCTCTTACATATGGAAAATGTTTTGGAATGTTTAAGTCTTTCCACCACCTGGACAAATGAATGGATAAATGAATGAATATCACTAATCATATTAGGGTGAGCTATGTAGATTCCCATGATTTTTTCTATAATAAACAGTAGACACAAATTTTTTGAAGAATTTTAAAGACTCACGTACCTTGAGACCGAGGAAACCTCTTTCTGATACACTAATTGTAGTCGATTATAATCCAACTTTGCAAACCGTAGAAGAGTTTCATCTCGAGACTCTTCTTCTTCGTAAAATGATATATAATAAAAAGCTTCTATAGTTGGTACTCCATAGTAATATGGCTGCTCGAGAGACCTCCTTATATGATTTAAGAGACGAGATTCGGATTTTGATGTCTCAACAAAGGTCTGAAGGTGCTTCTTAGAAAACTCGAGGGCTTCATCTAAGATATCTTCACCATGAACACTCAAAAAGCTAGCTTCATATAAGCTAAGAAGCCCTTTCACATCCTCGGCAATGTCTTCACTAAATTCCCCATCATTATTCTTGAACTTCTTAAAAACATCTGGAAATAAAAGTTTCATGATTCATAATTTAATCATACCAATTGGATTTCTTAGTTTACAAATTATATAAAATTTAGAAGGTTCTTACCACAAGGCATTTTGTAGCCATGTTGCCTCAAAACACGAAAAAGAGCTCCGACAGTGTAAAGGTCAAAATCACTTTGCTCGTATAAATTTTGGAGTGTGTCGAAGATAAAGTTTAGTTCTCAGTCAATTTGACTCTCAAAATGGTAGGAAACACCAAGACGGCATAACATGTTAATAAAGTCAATGCTCGAGATAGGATTTTGTGTAGATTGCACGAAGATTCTCTCTACTTTTTCATTGAGGCCTTCCACCTCATTTGTATATGCTTCATATTCCTGTGGAATAAAAGAACATGTACAAAATTTAATATGAATGCAATAACAAACTAACCTTAATACTATTTTCTTGGAAAAAAATGAATATAACTTACAGAATCTTGGGAAGTAAATGAAGCAAATGCCGAACCCCAAACCGAAGGAGGAAAGGATGGAAATGGACGAAAAAGATCTGTCAGATTTTTCGACTGCCATGGCTGATTTACCTGAACTAATACAATGTTGAATACATATTTTCAGCTATGTTAATTTAGAGAGCTTACGTACAACAATTTACTTGATAAACATAATTGCAAGTTATTATATATTTTGCTTTATTACATCACTTTTACTATTGGAAACATATTTTTTTTGTGCGTATAAGACAGTATTTTAAAAGTCCGCTTGGGCGGGGTTTTTGAAAACATCACCGTGATTTTTTTTCTAGTGGTCGATCCTAAGCGTTTTCTCATTTAGGCGGACTTGTGTTCCGAAAAATGGCTCTAGGTAGCTGTTTAGGCGGGACCTAAGAAGAACTAAAAAGGATTGATTTTTTAAGGAAAAAGTACAAAAAGATGCTGATATTTAACTCTAGTTTCATACAACTTTTGGGTCATAATTTTTTTTACCAAAAATGAATTAAAATTGCAACTTTGCACGTTCCATGCTTTGCTTGTCTCATCCCTTTTAATTAATGATGTCATCACTGCATCATTTATTTTTTTT
This sequence comes from Euphorbia celastroides, assembly GCA_948291685.1. Classification (NCBI taxonomy): domain Eukaryota; kingdom Viridiplantae; phylum Streptophyta; class Magnoliopsida; order Malpighiales; family Euphorbiaceae; genus Euphorbia; species Euphorbia celastroides. The sequence goes on along the minus strand of CAOJBJ011368316.1, from coordinate 1,569 downwards.
GCATTTCCTTACCTTATTTCACAATATCTCAAAAGCCGTAAATTTTGACTTGTTGCTTTAGATTTTTTGTTTATCTCATTTTTATCTTCGAAACGTCATTCGTTGTCATATACTTTTTCGATTTTTTTTTCAATTTCTCACAATCTGGTAGGAAACTAGTAAGAATCTAGTAGAAAGTCAACAAATGAAACTGCAAATTCATAAATCTGCTAACCTCCTACCAAGTGGATACTATATAATTATCAGAAACTAAAAAAACGAAATTGTGACTTCATAAACCTACTAATTTTTTATTAAGTAGCTACCATATAATTACCATATACTAAAAACACAACTGCGAATTCATAAATCTCCTAACTTCCTACCAGGTAACTACCATATAATTACTAGCTACTGAAAATAATGAAACTGTAGAAGTAAACACAGATGCGATAAATACACTAGTATATTCGATTGTTATAATTCAAAAATGAAATTACAAAGCTCTAATCAAACAAATAATTAATGAATCTAATCAAAGTTTAGTGAACTCGAAAAGCAAAGTGATGCAGGGTGATATTCAAAAGGGGATGAAGCGGTGAAGAATTATTTTTGTTGTTGGATCAGAATGCTATGATTTTGATACAAAAGTAGTGTTTTTCGAGTGAAAACAACCTGCTAAACAAGACTTATGGTTATACCATAAGCCCCACCCTAATTTTGTCAAAATATATCGTTTAGGGCCTGAAAATAAGATTTTTAATTGTTGCGGGATTTTTATTATTTTAGATTATTTGTTTAGGTGTTTTAGTTATGTTGGGATTTTATATATTTTATCTTGTTTAGTATTTTAGTAGATAGAAAATTCAGTTTATTTAGGAGTTTTAGTTATTTAGGAATTTGATTCCTTCTAGAATACTTGACCTATTTAAAGGCTTGTCATCTTTTATTTTGAAACTAGTGTAGTGCCCGTGCGATGCACGGATAACTCATTTACACACATATATAAATAAGTTATATTGAAGTTTGAAAAATATACTATATTATGTATTAAATTAAATGTGAAAACATTCTCACCAAAAATACTAACCTCAATCGGCATTTTGATATTACCGAGGTTGGTAATGAAATTTCTCATATACATTTCCTTGGATATGTATCACATGTAAAATTTGTATTCATTTCATCATCATCAAGGAAATTATGTTTGTTCTCATGAACACTTAAATTTTTCTACGGTTATATTATAATTCCTTGTCCAATATTTATAACTAAATTAAATAAAAAAGTTAAATACTAAACAATAGATTTAAGAAAGGCTTAATGTCCTATTTGGGCCCCCAACTATTCTTCAGATTTCAGTTTGGGACTCAAACTTTGCAAGTCACCAGTTTAGGCCCTCAACTATGAAAAAGTGGTGGGGGTGGGGGGGGGGGGTGGGGGGGGGGGTTGGTTGTGGTGGGGACACAAACTTAGGGGGGTGGGTGTGGTGGGTGGGTGGTGGGGGCCACAAGAGACGGCGGTGGGGTTGGGGGGGGGCGACGGTGGGGTGGTGGGGGATGGTAAAAAGAGTGGATGTGGGTTATGGGG
>CAOJBJ011367634.1:0-10218 GCA_948291685.1 Euphorbia celastroides | reverse complement strand
TGATGTCTGAGTCAGTAAAAGGTTTGAGAGATGAAAGAAATAGAGTTCTAGCTAGGGTTTAAGAATTTTCGTACCTTTCTACCTTAGGCTCTTGGGTATTTATAGGCATTGATTGATGCCTTAACTAGGAAATCCAAATCTCACTAGGATTCAGCTTTTAGAGCTTTCCCGAATAGTTCGGAGTTTCTTCCTCAATAGGATTCAGCAATACAATTTCCTTGCTGAATAAGGTAAATAGGATCCTTTACGGATTAGGAGTCTATGTTGCCTAAACAACAAACTTCCTTTTTATTCGCAATACCGGCTCAACTAACCTTGCGACCTAGAGCCGTTATTCGATTTATTGCCGACCATTAGCTTTACTCGTCACACCCCGTTAAGCCTGATAGCTTGATCGAGGAGGTTCTTTGACCGCTTGGAGTCAACATTCAATATTTTGCTGATAATACTATCACTCTCGTAGATCCAATAACTTCCAAATAGCATATCAATTTGCACCAATACGAATGAAACTTATTATTAATTTTTGGTTGAAGGGAGAAAAAAATACAAAAAAGGATATCTTTGGAAAGCTAAACCAACTTAAAGCTGACATGTGGTATATAAAGTGTGAACAAAATGTAAACTTTGAAAATTTAAAAGAGCAATATGAAGACATTTTTAAAATTTAAGAGTAATATACAAAATGAGACAACTTAATAAAACTGATGATATTTTATTGAGCCAAAATAATATAGCATGGAACAAAACTTGTAGACAAAAAGTACGAGCTAGGAATGTGATGAGAAGGAGGTTAGATTTTGTTGTACAAACAAATATCCCACGTAGAAAGATTGGAGAAATTAGAGTAGCTTATAAGTATGGACCATAATCTTCAATGATATGAGGCCTTTTGTACTGTCCATTGCTTATGTCGGTCGCTACAGGTTTTAAATAATACACCTAAAGACAATGATACACAACAGCTACAAATTTTCAAAGAGAAAAATTGTTTTGTGTCTGGATGCCAAGTTATAATGCTATTTCATAACAATAATATGTGATAACTAGACACCAAATCTTGATCTCCAGCTAGTTTTCTTGAAACTCCGACCGTAGTTGTCACCTGAAAACACCAAAAATTAGGATCGAGGAGGTGCCCTTTGGGGGACTCTCCGATGCCTAAGTTAGTAAAGGGTTTTGAGAGAATAATTTGACTGAAATAACAGCTAGGGTTCAAGAATCACATACCTTTGAACTTAAGGCTTTGGAGTATTTATAGGTAATATAACTTGCTCATCACGTTGGGAAATCCGAATCCCTATAGGATTCACTTTCACATTCTTTCCTCTTTAGACTTCTTATCCAATTAGGATTCTTCCTAATTGACGGTGGAATCCGAATCTCATAAAGATTTGAGATATTTTCCTTATCAGATTAGGAATCCGATCTAAATGGAAGTTGCCTCAAGGATCCGGCTCAATCGGCTTCATTAGGCAATCCGTTGAGCCGGTTGTTATGCTTGCTCTGCCCACAAAACCGGTCTCTCAGGCCATTATCTTCCAATTGGGTGATTGACGCGGTTTCGTCAGTCAGGCGGTAAAATGATCATCATTGGTCTGTGGTCAATTTTACTGATAATGTTATCAATATGTATGCATTATAATACTAAGAGTAAAAAAGAGCAAAAGGTTAATCAAAATTCCTTTTTTGGTCTAATTTCTGTAAATATATTGGAAAAAATACGAAAGTCCCGTATGGAAGATTAAAAGAACTTCGAGCAATATATAAATGTTCATTAAATTTTATAAGTACGAGGGCATTTAGCGACGATTTCAAAAGCAAATCTTTAATGGCTTAGATCAAAGTAGTCATATCATACTAAGTACGAGTTTGGGAGGCGATGTTCTTTCCCAACAAATGGTGTTAGAGTAAAGGTTCAAAGTTATGAAAGCATAGGGCTACATTGGGTCGAAAAGTTCTCCAAATGATAATAATGACCGGTGTGGTTCTTAGTTCGATGAGAGGATTTTGGAAGACAACATAAAGTCCCACCTGGATTAATTAGAAGCACTTCAAAAAATATACATCAAACTAGTTAGAATGAAGCAATTTGAGAAACACCCTTAAGAAATTTGCTAGGACATACAAAAGTGGATGTTATCATGTCATATTTATGTGAAGTTCAAGTGTCATCAAGCAATCACAAATAAAGCTATGATTTACACAATTTGATATCTATAATCTAGGCATTTCCTGAAAGAAAATCTATAGGTTTTCAACAAACCTTAGAACCGATTTATTCTAGAAATTGATCACCAACACAATACAAAACAATAATCAGAAGCATACCTTGATCCATTGAAACCGAGAAGATTTATTCCCTTTATCCCTTGAATTGATTATGGTTTCTCTGATGATCGAGAAACCTTGCCTTCTGACAGAGAAAAATTGAGAAGTCGTGTCCTTGAGAAGTAAACGTCGGTTCTTTTAATTCTAGTTCTTTGTAACTGCTTTTGTCACTTAATTAATAACTAGCGTAGTGTCCCGTGCGATGCACGGATCATTTAAATTCACTGAATCAAATAATTTAAAATATTTTATTAATATTCATAAAAATAATTAAAGCTATCATAAATTTAATTTTTTCTTAAATATAACATAAAAGAGAAGACCATGTAAACAATATAAAAACCAATGAAAAAAGAATAAATATTTTTGACTTAAATCGTTAATAGAGACTTAAAATTTTAATTTCATATGAATTCATAAGACTAACAAATTACATTTCTTTTTCAAAAATTTTCAAAGTTTAAAATAAAAATACATTTTTATTTGGTTCATTAGATAATAATTGATAGTTCATAATTATGGTACTAATAATAAGATTTGGATAATTGATTTCCTGAACAATTGTCCTCGATAAAAATGTTAACCTCCATCCATTATTTTTGTTACTTTCATGTTCTATTATTATTCGAACCGATGATTTAATTTCTTGATCATATGGTACCATGTGTTCTTAAAAATTATTATCAAACTCAAAAATATTATTTTTGGTTACTATCGCTTGAATAAAGACTCCCGATTATGATATTACAAAACATAAAAAATTATAACTTATGTATCTTAGCCTAACTTTTTTCTCAACGAATATAAAATTGAGAAATTGAACATATGAACCGTATGATTGTATATTTTAAATATTAAAATTGAAAAAATAAATATGAGTCGTGTAAAACATGTGTAAGATTTCAACGTGTAAATATAGCCTGGCCCATTATCCCGCTAAACTAACTGATGGTTAGTAAAATTTTAAGTCGTTCGTAGTGACTAAATTATCTAATTTAGTATGTTTTTATGGTATACTTAATTATTATACATGAACATAGAATATATTCATATTGTTGGTTCCTTTGGGTCTAATAAATGGATTATGGGAAGGTAAATGATCCTTTTACGAAATTAAATGTGATCTTGAAAATAATCTAAGTGTAGCGTGTATTTAAGTTCCAAAATAAAAAAATTTCTCGAACATGATATAATGAATACAATAACAACAACATTACCCCAATTGCCTAACAAAGGCTCCCGCACAAACAGGGTGAGGGGAGGGTGGGGTGTATTTTTGGAAGTTAAGGGAGCTAAAGGGACAATTTTAAAGTTCAAGAGCGTAAATATGTTTTATCAGACAAGTTCGAATAGCTACTGATGCATTAAACCTTTTTCTCTTTTCCAGCCATATATCCAATGAAGTGTATGATGCTTGTTTAACATCGCATAACAATCCTGTATTGCATCCTCTATCCTTTGTTGAAAAAAACTACTCTCAAATGTTGATGCTAAGTAACGTTTTCAATCATCGATTGATTTATTTGTGATCAGAGTGTAACTCTTGGTGATGAAGAAGCAAGGAAAAGGAAAGTGCAGAAGACAATTCTTGAGAGGAAGGGGCCTCCAACATTTACATGTGCTGTTGAGATAATATCTAGGGTTGAATGCCGTGTTCATCACCGATTAGATGCTACCGTAGATGCTATACTCAGTGGTAGTCTTATGTTTATAGCCATTTTGATATTTAATCTATTGGTGTCACAATGGGTTCACAACTCATGTACTTGCCTTAAAGTTATGTTCTAATGTTTCTGAGACAATAGGAGTCAATAGAAATATGACTGATCTGTTAATCATGTCAACCATAACATTGGGTTGCGACAAGTTTCAACACAATCTTGTCTTAGCATCATCTTTTCTCCATTCACAGGTAAAAGTCCTTTATTTGAGATTCGTCAAATGGGATCAGAATTTGATGAATCCTTGAAGTCAATTCCGGTTCCTGGAGATAACCAAATAGAAGAACCCAAGGAATCAGAAATCAATAGATACAAAAGCAATGCTGCAGAATTTGATGATGAGGAGTATTATCCTCCTAGCCAGTCCAAAAAAGAGAGAAGAAGTAGATATGTGAAAAGGAATTCACCGGTGCTGGTCTTCACGTACAAGGTAACTGGTTAAAAATTCCCATCCCCAATGTGAACTGTTTACTCATTATCTTAACTGCGATGAATTCCATTTATAACTTTTCCAATGAGAAAAAGAATCATTGGATGATGATAATCTTTGTCAGTCTGATAATGTGAATGTGTCTGCTGTGGTTCAGATCCTTGAAGCTGATGTATCACAAGTGGCGATGGTGATGGGACTGGAGGATGAGATACAAGTGACCGATGATATTGAAACAGCAGATGCGATATTATCATGTAGTTCTGAGATGAAGCAAAACCCGTGGATCCGCGGTGTGGCTAAATTCCACCAATTGCCAGTGTTTGTTATCAAGGTATCATCATCCTATTGTAGTTTATTGCTCATATATATGTTTATCGCCTCTAGTATTCATCGGATTTATCAAAAAAATTGTAAGAGTCAAAATGCTGATTTTGGGTGCTTACTGAACCTGATTTCTTGTCTTGTGGTTTTCAGTCAAATACAATGGCGCAGATGGTGAAGGCTGTCCGGATGATTCTTGGGTTCGAATCATTTAGCTCCAAAGTTCAGAACCCGACCAAGAACTCATTAGACATAGAAATTGAAGACGATGCACCGAAAAGGAAGCCAACATTGGAAGAGATTGATGCTTTGGAGGTTTAACTCCTATCTTTCCTTGTTTTTGTTTTCATTTTCCTACTCCACCATACAAATTCAGAACATAATAGTTTTCGAAAAGGCCATATACATTATAAGCCTCTTGAACTTGTCACAAATAACTTACTGCCCCATTTTTGGAGCTTATGCTGTATTTAGTGTTTTGGAAAATGAATATAGGAGAGGCATTTCATATTTCCCAGTTTATGTTAAAATCAAATAATTGCAGGAGGTCCGGCTTGCAATTGAATACATTGTGATTCCTGGTGGAGAGCCAGTAGAGCTTCTTCCGAGGCGTTCAGAAATAGTAGCAAGGCAACTGGAGCTTGTGCAAAGCTATCAGTTAACTGCAGAAAACTCGGGAACTGAGAATAATCCTCGGTTGCAGATTCTTCCACAAAGATCCAACAAAAAGACTCCAAAATCATGTTCGACAATTGGACTAACTGGCAACGGTGGAGGTACAAGTGTTTCTAGGCTTCCCTTGCTTCCCCATTAATCTGATTATTATACTCACATTGTCAATCTTTGGTTGATTCACGTCATTTTATGCACAGCCTCTGTAAATTATGTCAATCTTTAACATTTTCAATCTTGTAAATCCATGTTATATTGTTGTTTTTATTGTCTCAGCAAGTCTGTAGGGTTTATGAATAAAATGAATGTACTAAAATAATAGTCTCCTTTGGAAATGGAAAGGAGAGATTGAAAAGTTAATAATAAATACCACTAAAATTTCTCCCTTTTTTTTTTATTTGTAATTCTGTTTAGTTGTTATGATTTTATATTTGCATTATATATTTCTTTTTATGAAACTAATTATACTTTTCATTGGTGCTCATCACAATATTTAATAAAATTTTAGGTCAGCTATCCTTTGTAGTATTTAAAAGAGAAATGAGTTTTGTAATCTGTAGTGAGATTGAAAATATGGAAACGCTCATCTGATTCTAAAACTAGGACAGGTTTAACATCCTGAAACTGCAATTGCAATTTGATTCCTAAAAGACAACTTAAAAATTGTTATTATCAAACAATGACATATTTGAGAATTGAGTGATTTGACCTTTACCCTAATCATCTTCCGTATGCTCGAGACTTTCTCGAAGCTCCAGTTGGTGAATTATAGTCATGTTATAACTTAAGGATCGGAGGCTTTGATTTTGCAAAGACTCCGATTCCTATTCAAACTCTAGTTTCACGTTCATATTCAATTAGATGTCCAAATATTATTAAGACTCTAAATCACTTATTTTAAGCTATCTTGTCGTGTTTGACCTTTACTAACTTAGGCACCTTAGAGTCTTGCGAAGGACATTTTCGCTATCATAAGGAGACAAAACTTTCACTTACATATTTGAAAGAGTATCATTTTAGCTTTTCTTAGCAAAAATGTAAAATTTCATTTGGTAATCTTATTGGCATGCTAGTTCGACCAATATTGAGGTGATTATAATGAGCATCATGACTGGATCTCTACTTATTTGATGAGATCGACCAGTAAAATTATCTAGTTCCAGCTATCCCTTTCATGGGATCCTAGCTAAATCTAGGAAACATACATCATGGTCACACTATATACTCCCTATACAATTTGAGCCTTTTCATTAGTGAAATCATCGATTTCACGTAGCCTACAATGTTCAGACAATGATACAACTCCATAAGAAATTTCTGATTCACTATCATAACACCATCACAAATTGCGTATAGCTTTAGTTTTTTTTTTTTTAAAATTTTCCTCATTAAACTTACAATAATAACAAAGAAAAAATCTCACCCAAATGTGAACTCAAACATATGACATTTGGGATCACAACTTTAGTCTCAACCGTTATACGAAGACATTTGCCGCACAAATTGTGTCAGCATAAACACATTATAGATTCACACATATGAGTATTTTGAAGAGTTAAGTACTGAACCATGATCTCACACATCTATTTTGGAAGATAAACCAAATAAGCTAAATCGGTAATTTCAATTTAATTTCATTCCAATCAACTTTTTGTTAAGTTTGAATTAAAATTTAAATCAATTTCATTTATATTGAAATAGAATTTTAAAAAGGCTTAATACATGTGAACCCCCTTAACTTTACCCCTTCGAAATTTTGAAAGTTCCTCTTGTCCTATTCACCTACACTTGAAAAAAATAATAGGTTTCCCCCTTCAACAAAAAAAATGCACCCCTAAATGCACAGGGCAAACTAGTATATTTCTTTCCTTGTTTCAATTCTTTTCATGAATTTTGATTGTGAAGGTAGCTTTAAAATGGTTCCCCGAAAACACATTACCCAAGAGAGCAATTTTAAATTAAGGTCTTTAACGATTCCACGAGTGATTTTATAAAGGATCGGGTCCTCCATGTTACTTGGAGGACCCCCCATCTGATTTTCACCACATATCCATTCACATGACTGATTTGATATTTTTACTATGTTCTGGGGGAAATTATACAAAAAGCCCGGCTTTTTGCACCCCACTCCAATCTAATAATTAATTATCTCAAAATGTGTATTTAATTAAGTGTTAATTAATTAATCAACGGTTGGATCGGGGTGGGGTGCAAAAAGCCGGGTTCTTGGTATAAAATCCCCTGGACACATGTTGAAATCATAACGGGGGGTTCTTGGAAGACCCGGTCCATTTTATAATCTTGCCGATTCCACTAGTCTCTACTTTGCCTAATCGTCTAGCAGTATCTGCAGTCATACCTCTACTTTATTTCTTGAAATCAAAATTTCATTTTTAATCCTTCCATCACATCATGTTCCTTAATGTGAAATTGAGTATACAAAGATAAATCCATACCCAATTCTCTCCCGCTAAAGCTTATTAACCCTAAGGTCCCTAAAGAGGAGGAAGAGGGGAGATGTTGAAACATTTGGACTCTTTTGCAACCATAGGGATACCCTCTTTTTGCTCCGTTGAATTCATTGAGGAGAATTAAAGAAGTTTGTCTCTGAAAGTGGGGCTCTTTCCATTTGTTCCCTTTGCACCATACCAGATCAGATGCATATCCCATTTAGGAGGAGTAATCCTATTTTCATAATGTAAGCGGATAGGGGTTTGAGGCTTCCTCTTCCCTACACTATTTGATCGTTTCTCAATAAATTTTGACTCTTACTAGGTCAAATTATCCTAAGTTCTTGGTTGATGCTGATTACTATACCCAAAGCGTGCGAGAATTTTTACGATTGGCTGGATGGACATGTATTTGTGTGATTCTTCTCTTTGTAGTACTGTAAAGTTAGGGATGTTTACTATTGAAACAAAAGTCGCCTTGCTGTTAGGATTTTTGACCCTAGAAAACAAAAATACACAAAAAGAAAAGAAACATGAAGCATAAAGAACATAGTCATATAACGTGGTAACTCGGCTTTCTCTGAGTACTAATTGTTACATGGTATCAGAGCTTTCTCGATATGGCCAGGAAAAACAATAGATTCAACTTTTTGCAGAATAACAAAGACGATGGAGCGTCTACAAGCTCAAATACAGAGAAAAGAGCTATTCCTCAAGAGAATGCACATGGCGTATTTGATAATCCAGGTTTAGTTCTTGTCACATATTTACTAACTGGAGACAAATTTTTACCATGGAGTAGGGCGATTCGAAGGGAATTAATTGCGAAAGAAAAATTACGATACATATCGATGATGAAATGAAACTAGAAGACAAGGATTCTGTAAAGCTTTAAAGTTCAATTTAACTCTTTTATTTACGCGATTAATAGATGAATATTGAACAAAAGTAAAAGAGACACAGCGATTTAAGGAGTTTTCCTTTCTAACTGAACTTTTACATTCAGCCAGAAAGCGTACATCTTCTGTGAAGGTGCGAGCAATTTTATTAGGTAATATAGCACAAGTGACCAAGGCGAGAAGTCTTATCAGCGTACAAACAGAGATCAACCCTTAAAGCAACGCAGAGAATAGAATACAACCCAAAATAACAAAAAATATACTGAAACTTATCTCCTTCCCTTTCCTGTAGCGTAATATTCTCAAAAGGCTCTGATTTCTTCAGCAAGAATCACACCGCAAACGAGAACAATCGAAGAACGAGAGAGAAATCGACAAGAGCAAAATTAGGGTTTGTAACAATGTATTCGTCTAGCGACTTACAGAGAAAATGAGCCCTTTTATACCTCTTTAACCCTTCATCAAAACTCACCGTTTTAAGCCCTCCATCAAATAACCTAGTAATGAGATGGGCTTGGATTGATATCGGGTCATGGGGCAACACTGATAAGCCCCAACATTCTCCATCTTTGGCCCTTGACCCCCAATATTGCCTAACAAACCGCTTCAAGCACCCTTTTATATCACCATCACAGGGAAATTTTCACCGGAATTGGGAGGCATAGTTTGACACACAGTCAAACTTCACCAATCCCAACCTTTTAAGAGCAACCTGAAAATTTTCAACAGAAATCACTTTAGTCAATAAATCTGCAGGATTAATGCTTGTATGTATCTTAGAGACAGAAACATCACCAGATGAAATAATATCTCTAATAAAATGCAGTTTAATATCTATGTGCTTAGTTAGTTCTCTCGTGATACATAGCATTTTTACATAAATAAATAGCAGACTGCGAATCACAATGTATATTGACAGTTTCCTGTAAAATTGCAAGTTCAGTAGTTATTCCTTTCAACCACATAGCATCTTTTACAGCTTCTGTTAAAGAGATATATTCAAACTCTGTAGTTGAAAGTGCAACAACATGTTGCAGACAAGATTTCCAGCGTATAAGATTATTTCCAAGAGTAAAACAGAAACAAAAAACTGGTATTCTTCCATGAAGATCAGCAACATAATCAGCATCATAAAATCCCTCAATGTTAACAGTATTACTCTTAGATTTTAGATAAACTAGACACAAATCAGAAGAACCAACAAGATATCTGCCTAACCATTTAACTGAATACCAATGAGTTTTATTAGGATTTGACATGTATCTACTCACAAGACTAACAGCATAGGCAATATCAGGTCTGGTACATACCATAGAGTACATATAAGATCCTACAATATTTTTATATGGAACATTTTGCATAAATTCAGTTTCTTCTTGACTTAAATGTTC